>JABACO010000003.1:3124256-3321756 GCA_013339895.1 Ephydatia muelleri
CCTGGTGAAGCTGGTGAGGGAGGTGACCTGGTGAAGCTGGTGAGGGAGGTAGACCTGGTGAAGCTGGTAGAGGGGGTGGACCTGGTGAAGCTGGTGGAGGAGGTGGACCTGGTGAAGTTGGTGAGGGGTGGACCTGGTGAAGCTGGTGGGGGAGGTGGATCTGGTGAAGCTGGTGGAGAAGGTGGACCTGGTGAAGCTGGTGAGGGAGGTGGATCTGGTGAAGCTGGAGGAGATGGACCTGGTGAAGCTGGTGGGAGAGGTGGACCTGGTGAAGCTGGTGGAGAGATGGACCTGGTGAAGCTGGTGAGGGAGGTGACCTGGTGAAGCTGGTGAGGGAGGTAGACCTGGTGAAGCTGGTGAGGGAGGTGGACCTGGTGAAGCTGGTGGAGGAGATGGACCTGGTGAAGCTGGTGGGGGAGGTGGACCTGGTGAAGCTGGTGAGGGAGGTGACCTGGTGAAGCAGGTGGAGGAGGTGGACCTGGTGAAGCTGGTGAGGTGGACCTGGTGAAGCTGGTGAGGAGGTGGACCTGGTGAAGCTGGTGAGGGAGGTGGACCTGGTGAAGCTGGTGAGGGAGGAGATAGACCTGGTGAAGCTGGTGAGGGAGGTGGGCCTGGTGAAGCTGGTGGAGTGGACCTGGTGAAGCTGGTGGTGGAGGTGGACCTGGTGAAGCTGGAGGAGGAGGTGGACCTTGAAGTTGGTGGGGGAGATGGACCTGGTGAAGCTGGTGAGGAGGAGGTGGACCTGGTGAAGCTGGCGGAGGAGGTGGGCCTGGTGAAGCTTGTGGGGGAGGTGTACCTGGTGAAGCTAGTGAGGGAGGAGGACTGGTGAAGCTGGTGGAGGAGGTGGACCTGGTGAAGCTGGTGGAGAAGGTGGACCTGGTGAAGCTGGTGAGGGAGGAGGTGGACCTGGTGAAGCTGGTGAGGGAGATAGACCTGGTGAAGCTGGTGAGCACTGTGCAAAAGTTAGATCGATACAGGAGGACTGGTGAAGCTGGAGAGGAGTGGACCTTGAAGTTGGTGGGGGAGATGGACCTGGTGAAGCTGGTGAGGGAGGAGGTGGACCTGGTGAAGCTGGCGGAGGAGGTGGGCCTGGTGAAGCTTGTGGGGAGGTGTACCTGGTGAAGCTAGTGAGGGAGGAGACTGGTGAAGCTGGTGGAGGAGGTGGACCTGGTGAAGCTGGTGAGGGAGGTGACCTGGTGAAGCTGGTGGAGGAGGTGTGACCTGGTGAAGCTGGTGAGGGAGGTGGACCTGGTGAAGCTGGTGAGGGAGGAGATGGACCTGGTGAAGCTGGTGGAGGAGGTGGCCTGGTGAAGCTGGTGGAGGAGGTGGACCTGGTGAAGCTGGTGAGGGAGGAGGTGGACCTGGTGAAGCTGGTGAGAGAGATAGACCTGGTGAAGCTGGTGAGCACTGTGCAAAAAGTTAGATATACGATACGGTATATTTTTGGTTATATTTGAGAATACGCCAAAATATACGTCTGAGTACTATATTTGAACTATAAGACGGCGTATATTCAAGAATCCGCAAGTGTTAAATACGTCACTGTTTATATAGGCACAATTAAGTGTACAAATATACCCCCGTAAGTATATTTATATCATCCCCCGTGTATATTCAAGTTTCACATATTCTGTGTGTATATTTGTCTGCGAGTTATCATTCTTGTACAAGCGTTCATAAGCATCTAATAACTAAGGAGCCGGCGCTTGTCTTTAGTACTTAGCAGTACAAACCGAACTTGACACGCTCAATGCCGAAGTCGGAATTCGGACATCTGCCTGTGTGTAAATGTGTGTGTGGACATCTGTCTGTGTGGGACATCTGTCTGTGTGGGACATCTGTCTGTGTGGGACATCTGTCTGTGTGTGTGTCTGTGCATATGCGTGTGTGGGACATCTGTCTGTGTATACGTGTGTGTGTACATCGTCTGTATGCGTGTGTGTGACATCTGTCATGGTGTACGTGCGACTGTGTGTCCGTCTGTGTGTTGTGTTTTATGCGTGTGCATGGACATCTGCGTTATGTGCTACTGTGTGTGTCCGCGAGCGTGTGGACATGTACGTGCAAAGTGTGTGTCATTACAATTTTGAAATGTTAATGTGTACCATTTTTATTCTTACAAGTTTGGAATGGATATACAGTACATAATGATATGGTATAGAGGTTGTGCAATAGCGTCATAAATCGTCATCAATAAATAGCAACCTTTGCTAAGCGCCATTTTGAGTGTCAAAAGCAGACACGTGTCTATCCGTATAGAGTGATTAGAGGTTCCTGACCTATACCGTTTTGAGCCATTTCGTGTGGATTAAATGCAGCTAGGAAAGTACGGCCAAGTACTCTGAGTATTACTAATTAGCTTCCATGACACTGCCAAACAGCGTTACAGGTAAAATTGGAGCTGGTTGGTGCGCTTGAAGACCCGTATGTATGAGAGAGGCATTGTTAGTGTAGATTGGAATAATTGGCCTCAGGTTCCGATAGCTGTAGCAAAGACTCTGCAGCATCAATTCTTTTTGTTTTACCAACTTCCTTTTTATCCACCTCCCCAATGTTCTGTGGAATCTGTTCAATCATGCAACACGCTTCCTCTTCAAAGGGGACTCATGTGCTCGAATAAGGAAGGAACATAATCAGGGGATAGGAGGTTGTTGCTCTATTCCCCCGAAACGAAGTGTACGCTACATATCCACGAGTTACTCATTTGGAATCCAATCTTTGCGCCCTCTGCTTCTATCCACTGGGACTTACGTTCTCATCTTGAGTAAAATGAACGCCCGAATGAAACGACTTACCTGCATCCAACTGCACAACAAGCCTTGCCCATACTATTTGCTTTGACACTCAAAATGGCGGATAACACAGATACCGTCACTTCGCTCCAGCCCATTGCACAACCTCTATTGTTTTTTACAATTTCACGCAGGCTTGTAAATGATGTAACATGAAAGGTTTCTTATGCCAGTTCAAGAAGATAGGTGATAGTCTTACCTTTGTCAATAGGTTAGTGCTGTTATCGTTGTTATTTACTATTTATAACCAATTTAAAAGTGCACCAATTAGGAGTATGCCATTGCACGTGATGGCTAATTTTGGCGGGTTCCCTGTTGTAAGTGTGGCCTGGAAAGGTACGTGACTTTGCTTATCACGTTTGTGTTATTTTGGGGATGCGTTTGTGATGCAGTACATCAGCCTCATTAACCTGCTGAAAGCAAGCCTAGCATACGGTAAGCGACTCACAATTTGTGTGCAATGCACTTTATTGGGGTTGGTCTCCGGTTATCACAAGCGGCCGATTCTGCTGAGGTAAGTTACAAAGTGGCAAGTATGACCATTTCAATTGATGCCAAATGTTATTATGTTCTCGTCTTTATCAGGTCACGTAGTACGTGGGGCCCGCTGTCTCAGGACTATGGGTTTCGGCTATCACAAGCGCGGGTCGATTCTGCTGAGGTAAGTACGGCAATGGCTTTGCTACTTTCATTTTGCTTTTCTGCAGCGTTCTATTCGAACTGGTAAGTACGCTGGGGGCCTAAAAATTGTACTTTTCTTTTGTGCCATTTGGTTAGTCAGCACCAACAAGTCCATCACTAGAGGTAAGTATGGCCATTTCAATTGGCACCAAATGTTATTATATTCTCGTCTTATCAGGTCACACTAAGTTCGTACTTGGGAACCGCTGTCTTAAGGCACTATGGTGTTTGAATATTTGTGTTTGGTGTTGTATCAACTTATATGTGCGAAGAAAAGTTTTAAAACCAAAGCAGATTGCAAAGGGGGAGTGGGGATGGGGGGGGGGGGGGGGGGGGGGGGCGGAGGACTGTTTACGGAAGGTCAAGCCCAAATTACGATAGTGCGCGGTTTCACCAAACCATGTAACCCATTAATGAAAATTCAAAGGTTTGCTAAGATACCAGAAACCCGCACGTGACTGACTATATTTCAATTATACGTATTTGCTTATAATGTTTATACGCAGACAGCTATATTGCTACTTATATTCGAATATACGCTATAATATACAGTGTCGCATAACAAACTTTTTGCACTGTGGAGGGAGGTGGACATGGTGAAGCTGTGGAAGAGGTGGACCTGGTGAAGCTGGTGGAGGAGGTGACCTGGTGAAGCTGGTTGAGAGGGAGGTGGACCTGGTGAAGCTGGTGAGGGAGTGGACCTGGCGAAGCTGGTGAGGGGAGGAGGTGGACCTGGTGAAGCTGGTGGGAGGTGGACCTGGTGAAGCTGTGAGGGAGATGCACCTGGTGAAGCTGGTGAGGGGGGGTGGACCTGGAAGCTGGTGAGGGAGATGGACCTGGTGAAGCTGGTGAGGGAGATAGACCTTGAAGCTGGTGGAGGAGGAGGTGGACCTGGTGAGCTGGTGAGGTAGGAGTGGACCTGGTGAAGCTGGTGGGGGAGGTGGACCTGGTGAAGCTGGTGGGGGAGGTGGACCTGGTGAAGCTGGTGAGGGAGGAGGTGGACCTGGTGAAGCTGGTGAGGGAGATGGACCTGGTGAAGCTGCTGGAGGAGGTGGACCTGGAAGCTGGTGGGGGAGGTGGATCTGGTGAAGCTGGTAGGAGATTTGACCTGGTGAAGCTGGTGGAGGGTGGACCTGGTGAAGCTGGTGGAGGAGATGAACCTGGTGAAGCTGTGAGGGAGGTGACCTGGTGAAGCTGGTGGTGGAGTTGGACCTGGTGAAGCTGGTGAGTGAGGTGGACCTGGCGAACTGGTGAGGAGTGGACCTGGTGAAGCTGGTGAGGAGGTGGGCCTGGTGAAGCTGGTGGAGGAGGTGGACCTAATGAGGGAAGTTGACCTGGTGAAGCTGGTGGAGGAGGTGGACCTAATGAGGGAGTGGACCTGGTGAAGCTGGTGAGGGAGGAGGTGGACCTGGTGAAGCTGGTGGAGGAGATGGACCTTGTGGAGCTGGTAGAGGAGGTGACCTGGTGAAGCTGGTGGAGGTGGTGGACCTGGTGAAGCTGGTGGAGGAGGTGGACCAGGTGAAGCTGGTGGAGGAGGTGGACCTTGTGGAGCTGGTGGGGGAGGTGGATCTGGTGAAGCTGTGGAGGAAGTGAACCTGGTGAAGCTGGGGGGAGGTTGACCTGGTGAAGCTGGTGGAGGAGGTGGACCTGGTGAAGCTGGTGGAGGTGGTGGACCTGGTGAAGCTGGTGAGGAGGTGGACCTGTGGCTGTGAGGAGGTGGACCTGGTGAAGCTGGTGGAGGAGGTGGACCTGGTGAAGCTGGTGGAGTAGGTGGACCTGATGAAGCTGGTGGGAGGTGGACCAGGTGAAGCTGGTGGGAGGAGGACCTGTGAGCTGGTGGGGGAGGTGGATCTGGTGAAGCTGGTGAAGAGGTGGACCTGGTGAAGCTGGTGGAGGTGGTGGACCTGTGAAGCTGGTGAGGGAGGTGGACCTGGTGAAGCTGGTGAGGGAGGTGGACCTGGTGAAGCTGGTGAGGGAGGAGGTGGACCTGGTGAAGCTGGTGGAGGAGGTGGACCTTGTGGAGCTGGGGGAGGAGGTGGACCTGGTGAAGATGGTGAGGGAGGTGGACCTGGTGAAGCTGGTGGAGGTGTGGACCTGGTGAAGCTGGTGGAGAGGTGACCTGGTGAAGCTGGTGAGGGAGGTGGACCTGGTGAAGCTGGTGAGGGAGGTGACCTGGTGAAGCTGGTGAGGGAGTGGACCTGTGAAGCTGGTGGAGTAGGTGGACCTGATGAAGCTGGTGAGGGAGGTGGACCTGGTGAAGCTGGTGGAGGTGGTGGACCTGGTGAAGCTGGTGAGGGAGGTGGACCTGGAAGCTGGTGAGGGAGGTGGAACCTGGTGAAGCTGGTGGAGGAGGTGGACCTGGTGAGCTGGTGGAGTAGGTTGGACCTGATGAAGTTGGTGAGGGAGGTGGACCTGGTGAAGCTGGTGAAGGAGGTGGACTTGGTGAAGCTGGTGGAGGAGGAGGTGGACCTGGTGAAGCTGGTGAGGGAGGTGGATCTGGTGAAGCTGGTGAGGGAGGAGGTACATCTGGTGAAGCTGGTGGGGAGGAAGTGGACCTGTTGAAGCTGTGAGGGAGATGGACCTGGTGAAGCTGTGAGGGAGATAGACCTGGTGAAGCTGGTGAGGGAGGTGGATCTGGTGAAGCTGGTGAGGGAGGAGTACATCTGGTGAAGCTGGTGGGGAGGAAGTGGACCTGTGAAGCTGGTGAGGGAGATGGACCTTGAAGCTGGTGAGGGAGATAGACCTGGAAAGCTGGGGGAGAGGCGGTGGACCTGGTGAAGCTGGTGAGGGAGGTGACTTGGTGAAGTTGGTGAGGAGGAGGTGGACTGGTGAAGCTGGTGAGGGAGGTGGACCTGGTGAAGTTGTGAGGGAGGAGGTGGACCTGGTGAAGCTGGTGGGGAGGTGGACCTGGTGAAGCTGGTGAGGGAGGTGGACCTGGTGAAGTTGGTGAGTGAGGAGGTGGACCTGGTGAAGCTGTGGAGGAGGTGGACCTTGTGGAGCTGGTGGAGGAGGTGGACCTGGTGAAGCTGGTGGAGGTGGTGGACCTGGTGAAGCTGGTGGAGAGGAGGACCAGGTGAAGCTGGTGGAGGAGGTGGACCTTGTGGAGCTGGTGGAGGAGGTGGACCTGGTGAAGCTGGTGGAGGTGGTGGACCTGGTGAAGCTGGTGGAGGAGGAGACCAGGTGAAGCTGGTGGGGGAGGTTGACCTGGTGAAGCTGGTGGAGGTGGTGGACCTGGTGAAGCTGGTGGAGGTGGTGGACCTGGTGAAGCTGGGAGGTAGGTGGACCTGGTGAAGCTGGTGAGGGAGGTGGACCTGGTGAAGCTGGTGGAGGAGGTGGACCTGGTGAAGCTGGTGGAGTAGGTGGACCTGATGAAGCTGGTGAGGGAGGTGGACCTGGTGAAGCTGGTGGAGTGGTGGACCTGGTGAAGCTGGTGAGGGAGATGGACCTGGTGAAGCTGGTGAGGGAGGTGGACCTGGTGAGCTGGTGAGGGAGGTGGACCTGGTGAAGCTGGTGGAGGAGGTGGACCTGGTGAAGCTGGTGGAGTAGGTGGACCTGATGAAGTTGGTGAGGGAGGTGGACCTGGTGAAGCTGGTGAAGGAGGTGGACCTGGTGAAGCTGGTGGAGGAGGAGGTGGACCTGGTGAAGCTGGTGAGGGAGGTGGATCTGGTGAAGCTGGTGAGGGAGGAGGTACACCTGGTGAAGCTGGGTGGGGGAGGAAGTGGACCTGTTGAAGCTGGTGAGGGAGATGGACCTGGTGAAGCTGGTGAGGGAGATAGACCTGGAAAAGCTGGTGGAGGAGGCGGTGGACCTGGTGAAGCTGGTGAGGGAGGTGGACTTGGTGAAGTTGGTGAGGGAGGATGTGGACCTGGTGAAGCTGGTGAGGGAGGTGGAACCTGGTGAAGTTGGTGAGGGAGGAGGTGGACCGGTGAAGCTGGTGGGGGAGGTGGACTGGTGAAGCTGGTGAGGGAGGTGGACCCTGTGAAGTTGGTGAGGGAGGTGGACCTGGTGAAGCGCCGTTATTCGTGCTTGTGTGGTTGTGTGCATGTACATGTGTGTACGTTTATAATGTTTTGCGTGTTCGCAAAGATAAACAATAAAAATGGTTGACTAAAATAAATTGAAGATGACTGCCAGTTAGTTACCACATTTTTAAAGTGTTAGTTTGTGGCTGAAAAGCGAATAAGCCACCCGCTGGATTTCCACACTGTACATGTTTCAATGTTGCAATTTTATAAGAATGCACTCTTTTTAAAACCATTTTAGATTGCGTAGTATTTTGTGTAGGGTGATGAGAAGTCATCTTATTATATGAAACTGTGGGAGATATATCATCCTCTAGTGGCATCTCCTCCACAAAATGCGAACATCTCCATTCTTATGGGTTCTGGAATATTGACCTCTTAAATGTCACCTGGGACTGCAAGCAGTATGTTGACGAAAACACATTCTTCTCAAGTGCTTTTCAGCATCTCTCTCTTTCTTTAGATTGGTGTCAGCCGTTACAATGTGTATGAAGGAAGTCCCAACACCCTGGATTCCCGTCAGCTAATGGCGTCTTGTGCCCTACAGCAACCTGCACCTTCCTCATCAATCTATATACTGATCTCAGCGGCAAACATTTCACTGTGTGTGTGTCTTCACTGAATGTTGTTGGTCAGAATGGAACTGCGAACTGCAAATACAACTCAGGTACGTATATAGGTACAAAGTGGTAGGCGGTCGTAAAATGCAAATGCATAGGCCATTGAGGGCAGATCAATAATAGGAACATGTATCACGTGCATAGACCAGGTTAGCTCAGTTCATGAAGCACATTTCTATAAAAATAAATAAATCACTTTTCGACTTCCATTAGTCTACAATCAGAACGACCGTATTGAATCCTGCAGATGGTTTGTTTTATGTAGCAAAGGCGGCTAGCTAGCATTAGCTATGAAGAGTATTATTGGTTGGCAACATGTCCTTACAAGATGAAAACCATTTATATCGTCGCTCAGCTTGTCATTGGTTACAGCCAACGCTTGATCAATCCTGGTCCGATCCTATCCCCCCCCAACCACTCCAACAAGATAATATACATGTATTTGGTTGTGTGTTTGTGTGCGTTAGATGTATCCTATTAATAGATGCTTGTGTGTACATACATGATATGTAATATTATAGGTAGGAATAATTCATAAATAATCAGAACAAAATTGGTAGATTTAGTACATGTACTTGTAGCAGGTTTTATCATAGCATGTTAGTATCAGGCCCGTAGCAGGTCAGGAAATGGGGGGGTTCGGAAAACAAATGTGGACCTAACTAGTGGGCGGTGGCCGAGGTGGGTTGCCCGATACGAAAAGGGGGGGTGGTAAGTCCACTTCAGGTCCGATATACGAAAGTGGGGGCGGGGGGGGGGGGGGGGGCAATTCGCTTCAGGTCCGATATACGAAAAAGTGGGGCGGGGGGGGGCAATTCGCTTCAGGTCCATTACGAAAAGTGGGGGGGAGGGGGGGGGGGGTGGGGAGCAATTCGCGTCAGGTCCAGAAGCTTCGCAAGCCGGGACCCGCACCACATAAGCGGACCTTGACCCTTTTAGGGGGGGGAGGGTTCGTTCGAACCCCCCGAACCCCCCCTGGCTACGGGCTTGAGTAATATATACAGCTGCACATATTTTCATCTTGTGTTTTTATTTATTTCAAGGTACAACATTGACCCCAAGTACACCTTCATCTTTAGCTATAACTGTATCTCGATTTTCTGAATATTTATTTAGCGCCATTATGTCTGCTTGTGTGGTTGTGTACATGTGTGTGTGTTTATAATGTTTTGCGTGTTCACAATAAAAATGGTCGACTAAAATGAATTGAAATGGTGGACACTGACTGAGTGTCATCTAGAACTCAGCACTCTGCATGCGTAAGTAGCATCATGCATGTTTTTAACCACGGTTGCCTAACTATCGTAACCACGGCGACAGCCAGTTATTTACAGGTTAGTTTGTGGCGAGAAACGCCCGCTGGAATTCCACACTGTACATGTTTAAATGTTGCCATTTTATAAGAATGCTCTCTTTTTGAAACCATTTTAGATTGCGTAGGATTTTATGCATGGGGTGATGAGAAGTTATCTTATTATAGGAGGCGTTTCGCAATACATAACTACCGCGATAGAAATCTTTCAAGGGGCCACCTCCCAAAATGGTAATTTCTGCTTCATGGCTGAAGTCTGCATATGTAACAAACTGTGTGTTCTATTTAGGATTGACTCGGTGGGTGTGGTTTTGTCTGTTCACTATCATTTAACAATGATGGATTAAATGATGACCAATTAGTGATATGGAATGTGTGGAATTTCAAATCATCCGCGCACGCTGAAAAAACGAATCACTGCAAGCAGTGAAACGAAACCGTTTTAGATGTAATGAAGAGACGACTACTATCTCGTGCAACCTCTAAAGTTTGTAAAGACGGTCTGGTTGCAATAGTACTGCAAACGATGGTGAGTGAGGAGGATGCAAGAGCGAGTGTGGTAGAGGTTACTGTAGTTACTAAAGGTCTATAGATATCTTGATTCCATCTGAGAAGTGAAGTCAAAAGACAGAGTCGAGGAGGGCAGTAGTAAAAAGATCAGCATAACCTTAAGGCACATGACTGCATGGTGAAGCAGGGAGAAACTGAGCTTACCTCGGAGCTATAATAAAATGGTACTGAAGTGTTGGGCATGCTTATCAGCATTGAAGGAGGTAAGACTCTTATTAGTTAATTATTGAAGCCATTGGACCGAGTCCACCAGATGTAAAGAACAAGTGCAGGCAAGAAGCATCTACATTCCACTTCACATATTCTGGCATTATATGAGTGATTTTCTTTCTAGCTGTTCAAGGCAATGGACCCAGTGCCGTATTCATTTGGGATTAACGGTTGAAAATCTTTTGAGATGTGGTTAGTGACTGCCAGTAGTGATCAGCATGGATTTTAAACTTGGTGTTGTTTTGAGAACATATCACCTCATGAGGAATTGTCTTAGATTGTTTCAGAATCAGATCACAGAGTGGGACAGAAATGATGACTGAGTTCAGATATTTGCTACAGCTAATTAAGATTTTTGCCCCCAAAGTTGGACTACAAGTTCCAGCAGAGTTCCAAAAACCCTAGGAGGTGTGGGAGAATGAATATAGTATATGCTTCTTCCAAAGGTTGAAGTAGAAACAAAACTTTGGGCATAACCCTGCATGAGTATGCTGAGTGAGGTGGAATGATAGCTATTCTAGAGAGTTGTTGAATTTCATCAGCCCGCTGAGATACTATCTCTTTTACGTAAGCTAGGTTATATGAATGACTGTGTTCTAATTGATGCCCCAAGGTAACGAGTTTTCCTGTGACATCGGCAGGGATAGAGCTGTAGAAATGTACAACAACATACAGATTAATAGATAAGGCGTTTTCCTTGTATTTTTGTTTCGTGTTTTCCTTGTGTACAATAATATGTCCATAAAAGGAATATCAATAGCAACCAACGCCTGTTTCTCAGCAATCGTGCGATACAGGTAAGAAGTGATTTTGTAGGAACGAAATCCAGCCAGTAATTTCGAACTTGTGAGTCATTCACTACCTATAGACCGGGTTTGTATGACGCATTATGGCATGTTAATTCAACGATGCGGCATGTATTGCACAATTAAAAGTAAGTAGGAGTGCCGCATCGAGCGATACGAGTACTTGAGTACATACATGTAGTGATTACACCTCGGGCTGATAACGTATCTTACTGCGTTATTCTTCAACCATTATATGAGAGATCGTTGTTGTTTTTCAAGATTTCAATTTTGGTGTAACATTCTTAAATGAAACCTGAAATATCCTGTACACAACAATTCGTACGCACTGAGAATCAGGATAATCTGTCACCATACGTTTCAACGCAAACGTTATGCTTGTACGGGTTATAGGTCCCTTTATGGGAAACGATAGTGTATGTAGTAATTATTACATGGTACGATCGTCTCAGATTCAAGCTTCGCGATATCATATTCATAACATGAGTCTGGATACGTGTGGATGAAAAATAGCATCAGTAGAAAGTTTTAGTGTACTATGCAGTACGTAGATGGTTTGTATGACGCATCACGGCATGTATTGCAGTGCCGCAGCATCATGCGATATGAGTACTTGATTACATAGTGATTATACCTCTGACTGATAAGGTACCTTACTGCGTTATGCTACAACCATACCGGTATAATGAAACCTGTCCGATATACACAACAATTCTTACGCACAGAGAATCGGACTATCTGTCACGGTGTTAAGGCACTGAAAATTTAAAATTAGCCATACATTTCAATGCAAGCGTTACGTTTTTATTGGTTAGGTGGCTTTTTTTTGAAAATAATACCATATGTAGTAATAATTAAATGGTACGATTTACTGTATCTTACAGGGGAGGATCCAGGATTTTGGGAAAGGGGGGGTCTGATAAATATATTCACAACTGGGGGAGGGTACGGGAGGGGGCGTGCCACCTCCCGTAACAGCAAGGGGGTTTTGGGGTAGCGCTGATAGCTCCCCCAGTGGGGTCTGGGGCGAAGCCCCGGCCGCTTTTTTGCTTTTGCGTTTATTTAGCATGAAATTCACAGTGATATCCAATACATACATGTATACATCACGCGATATCCGGATTACTAGAGCCTGCATGGATAGCGACGAGAAAACTGTTCATTCTTCACAATGCTATGGTTCCTACTGCTCAGCAATTAAATTCGTGACGCAAAGCATTTGTGGATTTGTGACCGAAGCGTGCACGTGGCCAAGCACTAGCTACATGTCGGTCTATAAACGACTCATGTATGTTTTACTATAATATTAGCATTGTTAGTTCTATAGCTATCTGTTTACTGAGGAAAAGAATCTGAGATCCATCCCATTCACGTCTTTTGATCGCTTACCTCAATTCCTACTCACACTCACGATCGCGCGATTATAAATATTTCGTTAATACGCATGTTAGAGGATTTGATTAGATCGATATAGGCCCACTTGACTAGAATGATGTGCAATCTTGCAAATCCATAGACGGTAACATGCAGAATGCTGCAGTATGCATTACGTCATTCTTCATATAGGAAAGGGGGGGTCCGGACCCCCTGGACCCCCCCCCCCCCCCCCCCCCCCCCTAAATCCGCCCCTGGCCTTAATGCCTCAGATGCAAGCCTCGCGATGTGCTATTCATAACATGGATACGTCTGTTTTATTTTGGATGATAAATAGCATCGGTAGAACGTTTTTGTGTACTAGACAGTATGTAGGCACATTCTGCACTACCAACCTGTATTCAAAAACATGCTGCGAGAGAAGCTTTCTGAATTCGTACAGATCCGGGACCTGCTTCCCTTGTTGCATAGTTGTATGATCCTTTGGTTGATTTCTATTATGGAACAGTTTGGAGCCATGCTGAAGATAGTGTCGTTAGTGTTATTGATGCAGGACTGGATAGGTAAGTGACAATTCAATAATGGTGCCCAATTCTTTTAAGTGCTAATTTATTCTATTGTACGATGATGTTATTATTATTGTTACATAACACATAAAATAGGATACACAAGTAAATATAGGAAACACAGAAATGTTACATTCTACATGTCAGATAGAAAGCATCTGGTCAGTATGGCACTATCATCTGACAAAGGTCAGGTTCAGCTTGCCATAAAGGTCGGTGAGAACCACTGTCTTGGGCTGATTGGAGCTGGTTGCTAGGCAACAGGCCAGATGTCATAGCGACTCCATGGCTTCACTTTGCATCATTGGCAAACAAAGCATTTAGCAGTGACAGGTCAAAGGTGGCTGGCTTACCCACAGCCCTATTGGGTACTAGGATGTCAGCTGGACAAGAGTGACTGTGGAAATGCAATAGTCTGCAACCTGTCTTGCTCTCCCCAGAGCATGAAGAGAGTAGCGGTTTGGACCACTTACATTCCTACAGACATCCTGATCCCATCCTAGACAATGGGCAAAGCTGCTGCGTGTGATGTCAGAGTTGTGAAAAGTGTGACTCAGAGTGAGCACGACAGTTGGTTCTTAAGTTGGTAAAGAATGGCCCAACATGTTAGGAACTTGCGTGGGAGTGTGTTCCGCTGGCGGTGAAAACTTATGGTGGCTGGGGACTATTGTGAGACCTTAAGGGAGGCTGAACTCGAAAAACAAGTGCCCTTCATACCAAGATAATCACTAGTTTACAGACAACAGTTTTTTTTTTTTTTTTTCATGCTTCGTTTGCGAGATATTCAACTTTTGCATACGAAATTAGTCATGTCACGTCACTTGGATCCAATTATTAATTGGTGTTATTACGTTAGAAAACTATCATTCCCGTTTACAAATGGGTGTTTTCTTAGTCTCGTACCCAGACCCTGATTCCCACAGCTGCGGTGGATTACATCACCGCTACGTGGAAAGAGGGTCTGGATAACTGCTGTACTCAATTCTGTCCAGTGATTATGTAACAATATCATCGCGAGGAATTTAATTACGTAGCTTAATTACAGAACGGAAATTGTCCTATACTACTAGCAACAATGTTGTACCTCAAACTATGCCTGAATGGCTTAAGCCAGGAGAATCGCTATCGACATTTACTTAGTACTGTTGCCGCCACTACTAAGATTGCGATATGTAGCTAAAGATAAAGTCTCTTTGCTCAACTTCAATTCTCTTTCATGGCCAGAGAGAACATTTGTGTGCCCTTTTCTGGAACAAACTGCACAATGAGCTTGTAACTACAACTCCTGTCTTGTACACTTTATTGAGGTTTTGCATCCCATTGCATTGAAAAAGTGTTGCTTTTACTCTTAGAGTAAACAAATCAATGCCAGAGACTAACCTCTGTGTGTGTGTCCGTGTGTGTGTTTGTGTGTGTGTGTGTGTGTGTGTGTGTGTGTGTGTGTGTGTGTGAAAGGGAAGGAAAGAAGGTTAGATGGTGAAGAGAGATGTGGATGAAGTGCATTAAGTACATGCTTTGTCGGCAAAACATACACCATATGCTGCACCAGCCTTTGATCCCTCTCAATCACAACACGTACTAAAAGAACATACATTTGAAACTAAAACAGAGCATATACACACTTTTGTTTGGACCATGCATATTATTTGTAAGTCTACGTTTGGTTCCAGTCTTCTAATTAGTCCACATCTGTTTGGATGTCAACCTTCTTTGCTAACTTTAATGCGTGCAGGTTCCATTGTGTGTATGTGTGTGATCACGTTTGTGTGTGTGTGTGTGTGTGTGTGTGTGTGTGTGTGTGTGTGTGTGTGTGTGTGTGTGTGTGTGTGTGTGTGTGTGTGTGTGTGTGTGTGTGTGTGTGTTGTGCGCGCGTGTCTCGATCGGTGTTGTGTGTGTGCCTCTTTGTGTGTGTACGTAGCTAAAGTAGCATGTTAGTACGCAAAATAAAGTATACGCTCTTACCTGATCGGTCGTTAAACTTATAAGCGGCGAAACTACCAACACAATGCTTGCTTTCTTCGTGTTCCGAAGTTCATCAAAAGCCCACGGTAGAGTGGCGTAACACAACGACTTGCCGTATCCCGTCGGTAAACTAACAAAGGTATCGAGCCCACTAAGTACATCTCTGACAGTCCTTAAATTTAATTGCTCGTCTTTCAGCTTTGTATACCCCAAACTCCATACGTACGTCACACATTCCTAATAAACTCTAGATAATAACGAAGATATGCATACCTCGAATCTGATTGGTTCCCCAACATTCTGCACAGTGGTTTAAGATGTAGACATTGGGGTAGGGTATGACCTTGATGTTTTTTTACTCAAAATAGCCCAAAGTATCCTATTTTTCTAAAAGCAATGTCGAATTGTTAAAATGCAGTTACATTTTTAACGTTGAAGCTGAAAAAAGATGGAAGATTTTTGCTGCAGCTTTACCGTCATTATATGCAACTACACATTGATTGGAGCAAATGGGAAACAAAATGAATATGTAATTAGATAAAGTTTTCTCTTGCGCTTCCAGTGGCGGCGGAGCAGGGGGGGCAGGGGGGGCAATTGCCCCCCCCAAATTACAAGGTGGGGGGCATAGCCCCCCCTTGCGTTAAATTAGATTATGAATACATTTATCCTCCTATTCTTATTGCGAGCACGTGTTCTGAATAGCGTACGAATGAAGTTTTGTTGAACGAATCATGGTCAGCCCCGCCCTTTGTGAAAAAGGATAAGAGCTGTGTTGGAGGGTTAACAGGAGGTGATGCGGTACCGCTGGAGCTGTGGGACAAAGTGTGGTTTCGAATTGTGAGAGCGAATTCAAGGAGAGTAGTACTTTGAGTTGTAGAGGCAGTACACTTGTCGTTGAAAACAACCAGACAGAGTTGACATTGACGTCAGACAATTCTGTAATCCTTGCAGGCACGTCTAGTTACTCCACCATGGCGTCGACTTCGGACAACATTGTAACTGGAAGTGAACATCTATCTCCGGAGAACGATGATGAAAATAGCCAAGTCGCGCCAGTTGAATGCAGTGCAGTAGATAAAGGTCACTTGGATTGTACTTACGTTTGCTGTAGCAACGAAATGGAGGCCTATCAGCCAAAACAGAGGGATATTTTGGAACAATTTTCTAGAAAGGGTAGGCATTTTGTGCTATCCTGGTATGAAAAGCACATTTGGATAACATTGTGTGTATCAAAAAAGAAAATATTTTGCTTCTACTGTCGATACGCGGTGATACATAATATGTTTTCGCCATGTGGAATTAAACCTGATGCAGAATTTACGACAAGGGGTTTTGAAAATATGAAAAAAGCTACTGAAAGGTTTCTTTCTCATGATGGTTCAGCTCCCCATAATGAGGCAAAGATGAAATGGGAATTAAAATTCAGGCCAACTATCGTGCAACAATTGAGTGTAGAGTCTATTAAAGTTCAAACTCAAAGACGAATGGGGCTTCTGAAGCAACTGGGTGCAATGAAGTTTCTTCTACGCCAAGGCCTGTCATTGCGTGGTCACAATGAACACGAAGGTAACTTGCCTCAGCTGCTTTCAACATGGAGGGAAGTTACTGATAGTGCCCACTTGAAACACTGGATTGAAATGGGGAGATATATGTCTCACGATATAATAAACGAGTTGATTACAATAATGGGGAATACGGTTTTGCGTGAAATCCTTTCAAACATTAGACGCCATGCACCTGGATGGTATTCAATTATTGGTGATGAAGCAACAGATATAAAATGCAGTGAACAATTAAACATTTCAATTCGATACGTGGATGATGACTATACCATTAACGAAGATTCCATTGGTATGTTTGCATTGCCAGATACATATGCCAAAACTATCAGCTCAGTAATTAGAGACATACTTTTGCGATGTTGTTTACCTATTTCTCTATGTCGCGGGCAAGCGTATGACGGAGCGGCTGTCATGAAGGGCATAAGAAGTGGAGTAGCAGCGAGGATAAGAAAAGATGTCCCACAGGCTTTGCCAGTGCATTGTATTGCTCATTGCCTGAATCTTTGCCTTCAGGATGCAGGAAAGCAGATTAATCTATTGCGAGATGCCATTCAGCTTGTCAGAGAAATTGTGCAACTAATAAATTGCTCCCCGAAGCGAAAGCACCTTTTCTCACAGTATCGTCTAGCCGAGAGTGCCATTCTAGCCGAGAATGACAGACCATCTGGTGGACTTAAACCACTGTGCCCAACACGATGGACCGTGAGAGCTGCAGCCATGGAAGCTGTCATCAAGCAGTATAGCGTGATTATGGAAACTCTCGAAGATGTTCATCTCCATACCCGGGACGAATATGGGCTAAAGGCTGGTGGACTACTTGCAGCTCTTGAAAAGTTTGAGACCTTTTTTAGCCTGAAGTTGGGATGCCTTCTTTTTGGATGCTCTGAAAATACCTCCAAAGTACTTCAAGCTAAAGACATCACAATGCAAGAGGCCGTGGCAGCAATTACTGTAACGCAGACATTTTATAAACGCCAGAGGGAAGATGAAGCATTCAATACTTTTTTTGACCGTGTCGAACAGGATGCGCGTTCTTTGAATATTGGTTTACCAGTTCTACCAAGATATCGTAAGCCTCCAAAGAGATTTGATGGGGATACTCAACATGAGTTTAGGCAGCCTCGTGAATATTTTCGACAGAAGTATTTTGAAGCCTGCGACATATTGATTGGAGAACTTAGTGACCGTTTTGAACAGGAAGATGTGATGAAGCCAGTTCTTTGCATGGAATCAATATTACTTAAGTCTGCTTGCGGAGAAGAATGTAACTCTGAGTTAAAATCATTTTCGGAATCAGTCTTTCAGGCCGATTTTTCCATTCCACAGCTGGAAAAACAACTGGCTATACTTGTCGATGTGATTCGTGTGGAGCTACCAGATGTAAAACGGGTCACGAACATTCGCACAATATGCACGGCAATGGAAGCTCATAGAAATCGAAGCATGCTTTCTGAAGTACACAAACTATTGCGGTTATTTTTAACCATTCCAGTAACATCCAGTACGTCAGAAAGGAGCTTTTCAGCGATGAGACGACGTACTTTATACGTATTTGAGATCCTCCATGACAGAAAGTCGATTTAACAACTGTTTCATTTTGCACGTGCATAAAGAACTAGCGGAGCGCATTAATCTGGAGGATGTAGCCAAGGAATTTATATCGCGTAATGATGAACGAGTCCGCTACTTTGGTGTATTTCCATAATTGTGTATGCACATGAATGTAATTATCATTTCGACCCCTGCCCCCCCAAATATAGACACCCTCCGCCGCGCCTGCCTTCGAAAGATACCAAATTTGTTATACTTTAAGTCTTAAGATAATACATTGTTTTGCTACAAAACGCTTGCGTAATGCCAAAAAGTTGGTTTGTAGTGCCTAACATTCCTTGGCTAGGACAAACTAAGGCCCATTAAAGTAAATTTATAAAATGGATAGCTGATGATATCAGTTGGCATCACCAAAATACGCGCCGACATGGCCCCGCTTTCTGTTAGCGTCACTAATAAGGCCAGAACCAAACGGCATCCACTAACGCGAGCGTATGAAAATTCTTAATAATCCAAAATAAAGCACCATATGCGCACGTACAATTAATGGCTACGACAGAGAAGATCACGAACGTGGAAGCTTACAATAAGTACGTAAAGAAGTACAAGAGTAATATACAAGCTGCAAGACAATTCATGGCTGACGAAGGTGTACGAGGTATGGTAGCTGTTGAAAAGCAGTGGACGAACCGCTTTCTATCGTTACGAACAAACTGGGCCAAGATGAATCGAGGAAAGTCTCGAAGAAGTGCAGCATCTATGGTAGCTTTCCAGTCTTTCCAAAAAGCAGTGTTTTATGAAGCTGCAACCACAGCTTCAGATCTTACCAGTGCTGAAGGCCTACATCAGCTGATACGTCAGGGGAAGGGTCCAGTGAATGTGGTACAGATTGCTCTCGTGTGCTTGAAGGTCAGATTGAAGAGGTGAAAACATTGGTGCTATCTCCATTGGATCAGCTTAGCCCACGCCAAAGAAGCAGGAGAACCCAGGCACTAATGTCACTTCTTCAGGAGGAAGCGGAAGATAATAGCATTACCACATCTCAGTTGCTTGGGTACCTCCTACACAGAGAGCTTTGGCAGCAGTTGGCTTGCAGGTGTTCAGCAACAAACCTAGGCAAAGAACTTAGCTTGGATGAAGGTCTCTATATTCTCTCACAATCTAGTTACACAAGTCTGAGGCATGATCTCAAACCTATCTTAGAGATATCTTAAAGTTTTTTATCTTGATTATTGTGGCTTGATTATATCTATAAATATTGATTAATAACTTATTAATGGTTACGTAAATGATTATATAATGGAAGCGATAATTATGTAAGAAATAAGAAATGTCTTCATCACCCCTAAATCTAAACCACTGTGTTCTGATGACCGTGGACAGAATTGAGTACAGCAGTTCTGCAGACCCTCTTCCACGTAGCGGTGATGTAATCCACCCGCAACTGTGGAAATCAGGGTCTGGGTACGAGACTAGTGTTTTCTGTGCCGTTAGTCAGTACAGCTTACAAGAGCGACAACGGGATTTCGTTCCACCGTTTTCCTTTAGGCAATGCTATTCTACTCAACCTTGTGAGCTTTGTGATGAATTTGTCATTTCATAGCGTACTCGTAACTGTGTTCACAGTGGCTCGACGCGCTGGGCCTCTCGCTACCCATTAAGGTAAATGCGCGAGTTCGTAGCATCCACTTCTGCAAGGAATATTTCGTTGGCGTTGAGGGTTACGCACCTTCGAAGCCAAAACTGAAGTCCGATGCTGTTCCATCGCTGTTACTGTTCAATGACCTAACCTTTTCAAAATAGCTAATCAGGTAGAGTACATCCATTTAAGAAAATAAAAAAAGAGTACATCCATTTAAGAAAATAAAAAAAAGCCAGTTCAGACTCCCTTTCAATCACACCTGCAAGAGACTGCCGTGGGCTCAGCTTCCACTGCAACGGTCATTCCACAACTTGTGGCCCCGATTCTGTTCGGTTAGCTACGTATTTAGAAGTGTACTATTGCAGTTCTTCGTGTAGGTTCAAATGAGTATGGACGTACCGCCATCATTAATAAGACTACAATACAACAATAATACGTTGCCATTAATAATTGGATTCAAGTGACGCGCTATGACGAAAAACATTGTATGCCTATATCTTTAAAAGTAAACAAGTTTAAGGTGTACGAATTGGACTATAAGCCAATCAGGTAGAGTACATCCATTTAAGAAAATTAAAAAAAGCCAGTTCAGACTCCCTTTAAATCACACCTGCAAGAGACTGCCGTGGGCTCAACTTCCACTGAAGTGGCAGTGAGGCAGGAGTTATTTGGCAGACTGAGCTTTAGTCAAAGTGCACAGGCAATCCGTTGCCAAATAAAACTGGCCTGGTTTTTGTTTTGTGTTTTTGTCATTGTAATCTATGCATGTATGCGCATGTATTCATTATTATAATAGTATTTGACTACCATTATAGATTCAGTGAAATAATTATGTAATAATTATTATTATCATTATGATAGTTAACATTTTGCAGTTGCAGGAAACCAAATGTCTTGTCAGGTGGATGGAGTAGAGGTCACTTGCCCTCCTCGTGTCTGTCCCAACAGTAGAGTGGTGTTCACTTGTACTGTCAAAGCTGCCGTTAGTAACTTTTGGAAGCTACCTGCCAACATGTGTCCCAGCAACAGTCCTCAGGACACCATCAATCTGGCCCAGACTGCTGGATCATGTGGTGGAATAACCAGACAGTGTGGACCGTTTACAGGAAAAAACCTTGCATCAGGTTTGGGCTCTTGTCTGACATCATCCCTGAGTGTAGTGGCTACAATGGAAGCACCAAACATTGTGTGCGGAGCAACTGACAGCAATGGTTATGAAGCTGTCACTAATAGCAGTAGTATCATTTATTTTGGTGAGTGATTGTAGCAGTGTTGGGTAGCCTACCGACTTCAATCCAAAGTGTGTTGTTTACTAGATATTCCAGGGAATGCTACTATGACTACCACTGTAAGTGACACTACAGTCAGCATGATATGGACTCCGCCCACAATGGGTGGAGTCCCAACCAGTTACAATATCAGTATAAATAACAGCTACCCCATTGTCATACTTGCCAATGGCTCCTATGGGTCTCTGATGTACACCTACACTGGACTGGAGAGTGATACGCTCTATGAGGTATCCTTGGTAATCATCAACTGTGTTGGCACCAGCAATGCCACCACAGCTATGATAAGGACATGTGAGTTTATAAATAAATGATAGTATGGTAAACATAACATTGTGACATTTAAAAAAACAATTGCCATCTAAAAGTATAACAAGCGAAACAACTTGTCCACTATTCAGGGGCTGCTCCTCCAAACGATTTATTTGCATTTTTGTGGGGTGAAAATCTGACTTTTCACTGGTCACATGTTGTGAGTATTAAATATCTGCTCTGAATTTGTACATTCATCCATATGTATTTTTCCTAGGGAGGCAGCGTTTTGAAGTACAGTGTTATGGTTTTCAGTAATGAGATACTGATTAGAAATGACAAAGTTCCGTGTGCCTCTCCTCTGTGCTCATATTCTTTGCTGGCAGATGTTTCCAATATTACCTACTTTATGGCCAGTGTTGCATCCATCAATGGAGATAATGAAATGGGCCTCAGAAGATCTTACACCATAGGTGGGGTTTGCAGTAAATGTGCATCATGGTGTAGAGAACAAATTTGATGTACTGTGAAAATATTCCATTCTGTAAATTTATGATGTTTTGCAGCTGGATTCTGGTTTAATAATCAGGCTCCCAAGCAAAATTACAGTATTTGCAAGACCTGCATGCTTGACAAACAAAAAGTATCTTCAGTTCATTCAGTGTCCTTGGCATACATGTACATAACCGGCATTCAGACATGCTTCGTTCTATTGGTTTACTCGCATCAGGCTATCATTACAGTTATTCTGTCCATGGAGGAATATTTTATCTGAATCATTATTTGATGTATTTTTTAATTATTAATATTATGATTCATTTTAATAATATTACGTACACAAACATTAGGGCATGTATTTTTTATTTTTTTTACTCTCACACATAACAACTACGTTTGAGTCAACCATCTAAGTAGATGTCTGAGACATTAGCACGGGGACCTGCCCTTGCAAGAAATGCTAATAAAAATAAGAATGTACTAAAATCCATTTTGCTTGTATCAGAATCTAAGCAGTCTTCTACGTGCATTAAAATGTATATTGTACAATATTTCCTTTTTTCATTTCTTACATTTTCATTGCTTTTGAAATTTAACCTTTCACTTACTAACATGTATCATATAGCTATGTCAGTTGCAATCCAAATGCATGAAGGCATGCATCTTGTTGCCATCAGTTTTTGAAAGGATGTATCTCCAGGCATTGCACAAATGTATCTCTCTACATGTATATGTCCTGTACAGGTGTTTATGTGTACTGAGAGTTATCTGTTTCAGGTATAATGCAACCAACCAGTGTTTCACTCCACTGCCCCAGTGCAGGTCAGTATTCCACAATGGAACCAAATGGCTGGTTAGATTACTAACTCTTAGTCATTTAATGATATAACTAACTGCAGTCACAAACCTTCATACTATTGCATACTCCAAACATGTGTGGAGCATGACAAATATGCAACATAATCACATAATAGTAGTAACACTAAGAAGCATCTAATTACAGACATGTGATTTAGTCAAGAGATGCAATATTATAATGAAGATAGTACAGAAGTGTACACTTCAATAACAATGTCATGAGCATGATAGAAGTGTACACTTCAATAACAATGTCATGAGCATGATAGAAGTGTACACTTCAATAACAATCTCATGAGCATGATAGAAGTGTACACTTCAATAACAATCTCATGAGCATGATAGAAGTGTACACTTCAATAACAATCTCATGAGCATGATAGAAGTGTACACTTCAATAACAATCTCATGAGCATGAGAAGTGTACACTTCAATAACAATCTCATGAGCATGATAGAAGTGTACACTTCAATAACAATCTCATGAGCATGATAAAACTGATCTGATTTATAACACGGCTTCAGAATAACATTCTCCTCCATATAGAGCCTATTATTATCCCGATGGTAACCATGGTGGTGGCTATGTGCATAATTGCAGTAACCATTACTCTCACAATGATTTGTCTGTGGTTGAAGAATAAACTGAGCAGAAGTCACATGCTGCCCTTGCAAGCTAGAGGTCTCTCTCTACCAAGCCCAATTGAATTAGATGTGAATAAAGCTTACACTATACATGTAAGTGAGAATGAAGCATATGCAACTACATTAGCACATCGAATAAAGGATACTACAGCTAAACAGTGACACCGGGGAAAAGATCGAGTTTTTACCATTGAAATTGGAGGACTCTGTTTGATATCAGTTTCGTCACATTATTGCTATTTCTTCTGTTTGTTATTGCTAGGCTGCTGACAATGGCTACACTATTACATTCAGGCATGAATACTGCACGCTCAATGCCAAACCAGTGATATTTAGATCCATGCTGACAACAAATACGAGCAGGTAGGCAAGATTTAGAACATGTGGCAATATAGTGCAAAGGTTTAGCTATGGAGTAGAGACAATAAGATATTATCATGATGCATGTAATACAGCCAGCACATAAAAAAAACGACTCACAGGATCGAGTAAGGATTTAACAATTAACTGAACAATCTCCGATCTTCTACCAAATAACATGGAAGTAGTGGAACTAATTGCTGGTACAAGCACCAGCTAGTTGACAATGCACCTCTCTGGATACATGTTCAGCAAAAACATATACCAAGTATTGTGCTTTGTTGTTTTTACTTTTCGTTAAACTTAGAAAGAATTGAAAAGCTGGAAATGCAGCAGTTCACCTACCATATGTGCATAAAATCATATGCAATTGTGGTTCCCTTTACCCATTTTTATATCAACGATTCGCACTATTATACATAACTCTACATGCGCATGTATACAGTTAGAATAAAAAAACAACAAAAGACAAATATGCAAACATCATACTTATGTATATAGTTTCCATGTTATGGCTAGCAGAGTGGTACATTCACATTTGAGGCACGATTTCCAGTTGAAGATGTGGTTGATATAGGATGACTTGGCTGCCAGCCACTGTGTCGCCATTGGTTGCAAGGTAGTTATTATTAGGAGTACAAATGTTGTTGCCATCTCCTTTCCATAAGTTGTTTGTGCTACTGTCAGATACGCATACTACTGCTAGCCCTAGATCTCTTCCGTATGTCATCTTCAACTGCTGGGACGTAGCCAATAGTATCTGAAATGTATCATCAGTCCACGTATACATAAGCTTCCATAATTGGCTGTTATTTGATGCTATCTTCGTGTTGCAGATAACGTTATTAGAGTCCACTTCTAACACCAGGTCAGAGCCTGTTATTTGCATGTAGCTCTGAAAACATAAATCAATTAATAAACAAAGTCACTCATTGTAGTTACCAAATTTAATGAATTATACTGCTATGTTTGGGAAAAGCTAATTGACCACTGCAATACAACTATTCAAACAGGCCCAAGAACAAGTTACACATTAAAATAGACTTTTATAGCACCAAGAAATCATGTATGTATATTTGGGATCGTCCGCGAAAAGGGCATACATTATACAATTTCCAGTACGCGCAATAGAAGTATAACGCTCGCTTTGACTACATGCATTCACATGTACATGTATGGCTAATTAAAAATTTAGCGCCTTATAACTCCATTACAGATACTCCGGCGTAAGAAGCAATGAGTAGAGGACATTTCAGATTTCTGGAAAATCTAAAAAAAATTTGAATCTTGAAAAGAATGATACCGTCCACGAAGATGACCGGGACGATCCGGTATTGCTTAGCCTGAACATGACCGGATCGAAAATAGCTGAAGGCGGAATCACTGGTTAAGTGCTCCTGTCCAACATTAGACCCATTCATATACTTCCATTTGTGCTGTCGAGTGCAAATGCAACATGTATTCTGTTCGTGATGGGCTATGTGAGGAGTTGTATCTGCTATAAGTGCCCATGCAATTGAATCTTCAATAGCCCACATCATTTTATCCGTTACTAATGTCAGGGAAGGTCCCGCCCCCTTCCCATGGGCGAGGGCACCACGTCGTATAACATTAACCGCGTTTAACCCACATCTAACTTCATTTAAGCAGCGTATTCCAGTCTAACTTTACTTTGAGACACCATGCATACTTCCAATCGTCATTTTGGCACCCTCTCTGTATTTTGCCCCCCCCCCCCCCCTCCCCGTTTTTAGGGCCGCTGGGTTGGGGTGAGGAGGGGGGGGAGGCAGTTGCTCCACCACACGCCACTGAAGGTAGGCCCCATGCACTAGGCCCTATTACTTATTGCCTCCTGCGCCTGTATCATGGACTTTTATATAGCGTGTACCCTTCCTTTGCCTTAAATGAACGCATATATAAAACATGCAGGTTATAAGACTCACTGGAATGGGTTCGAAGCTGAAGCACTGATTCGGCCCACCGTTCTGCGCACAAAGCTGCACCTGGGCCTCCTCGCTCGAAAAGCTCCCTACGATATCTAAAACATTACCGGGGAGCAGAGTGGCCTTAATGAATCCATCATTACCGGCGCCCGTCTGAGCGTCGTACGTCCATAGTAGTTGGCTAGGTGGAGCTGGTGACGAGTTTGTTTCCAAGCGCAACAATTGGCTTTGCAGCCCACTGCCGCTGCTCATCATCTGCTGTGGCGCGGCCTTGCTTGCTATCGTGAACTTACCGCCATCGTACATCTGCACACACCAGAGCTGAAAGTCGAGAAGTTCATTCGTTTGGGGGCTGTTCAGAACTTTGTAAGTAGCTGCACCAGGTGGATCTGCGTAGGCGGTCAGACAGTAGCCGTCCAGAGACGACTTTATGAACATATACTGCTTGAGTTGGGACGGAGCATCAAGTAAGTCAATATCGCAGCCTTCGTGATTACTAAATGCCATCGCTACGCAGGGGGTGGATTTCTTACGTCAGAATTGTTTCTGCTTAATAGCCTAAATGGGCGGGGGACACTAATTGTCGCGATGGATGAATTTCGTACTACCGCATTCCACCAACGAAAGAGCCTTGTGTGTCTTCGTGAGCTTCGGCTTTCCGATAATCAATGGAGGGCCGCCATGTACGACGGAGACAATTTCAGATGGTGACCTACGAGTACGCTTCCGGAACACAGCTGCAGACGTCTTTCCCTTTCTTCGGAATGGCTTCGCCATTGCTCTTTGGCTACGATACGATGTGACAGGCAAGTCACATTTACCTGCTACAGGTACGGACAGATTTAGAAGATACTGGAGGTTGGAGTCGGTTAGAGCTACTCATAGAGAGCATCAAATACATGCAGATCAGCATGACACTAGGTGCAGCTATGTAGATGACCGCTAACCAAATATGATTATATCACCATGGATACTACTAGCTATAGTATTCATGATGCAATAAGAGGCATGATGACTTCCTTTTGAGGTGTTAGAGCACCATATACATGGAAACACTCATGATTGCCACTCGAAAGGTTATATTCAATTGGCATTTCACATGAGAGTACAGAGGTGCTGAAGGCTTGAGGCCCCTCCCCCCATGAAATAGAATGATGTATGTGCGTTCAGACAGAGCACATGTGTTGTGTGTCATTAAATGAGTGTTATTATTTTAGCCACATGCGCATAACAGTAAGTGTTGCATGTTGTGTGTGTGTTGCGTGTTGTGTTTTGTGTGTGTGTTGTGTTTTGTGTGTGTGTGTGTGTGTTGTGTTTTGTGTGTGTGTTGTGTGTGTGTTGTGTTTTGTGTGTGTGTGTGTGTGTTGTGTTTTGTGTGTGTGTTGTGTGTGTGTTGTGTTTTGTGTGTGTTGTGTGTGTGTTGCGTGTGTGTGTGTTGTGTTTTGTGTGTTGTGTGTGTGTGTGTGTGTGTGTGTGTGTGTGTGTGTGTGTGTGTGTGTGTGTGTACACACAAGAATATGCCACAACATTTGGCATCCAAACTGCTAGGCTAGGGTAGACGTTTACACACCTCTTCAAGACCACCAGAAGTTTTTATTAAGCCACCAACTCTTTTGGCTTAAAAAGTGCACACTACAACAATAAGTGAGTGTGCATCCATATTCAATGCATCCAATGTTATAATATAGATGCCCTGTGGAATGCATTCTTCAAAAAACATCACGAGGGACTTAATTTAATTGCAAAAACAAAAAAGAAAAATACAATATTTTAAAAACACACTTTGCAAGCACACATACTACGAGTGCAGTTCATTTTCCTGTTCAGGCGGATTAGGGGTACTTGCAGGAGTGGAGCATGTGTTGGCTGATCAGGGACCCCGTATTCTTGAAAAGGGATCAGGGATAATTCACCAAACAAAAAAAATCATATTTTGTCTTTCTAAATATGCGAAACAGAAATCATACAATGGAATCTCAGGCAAAAAAAAAAAGTAACTTTTACAACTTTGTGGAATTACAGGTCTTTCACAAGAATGGTTAAGTGAGAAGCCACCTTGAGAATGCAGGAGGGACGATCTCATGTATAGACCTTACAGCTACTGATGTTGGCAAGAGGATATCCACCCATCAATATTGCTTACATTAGTTACATGTAACTGATACACGGCTGCATGACTTTATAGCATTACATAATGACCATTACGTTTATTTCAGTCCAAATGTATAAATATATATATCTTCATGATCTCCTGATTTCTTTTCAATCTATTGGGTGGGGATTGGTGATCCCTCCCCCCCCTCCCTCCCCCCATGCCATGGTTCCTATAACTGTCTGTGTGCAAGTGTGTGTGGTGTGTGTGTGGTGTGTGTGTGCAAGTGTGTGTGTGCAAGTGTGTGTGACTGTGTGCGTGAGCATGTGTGTGTGACTGTGTGAGCATGTGTGTGTGACTGTGTGAGCATGTGTGTGAGCATGTGTGTGAGCATGTGTGTCTGTACATGTCTCCGTACATGTGTGCGTATTTCTATGTGCGTATTTATCCTCATACATTCCACCCACTTCTCCTCCAAGCCCGGCACGGGTTGAAAATGGGTGGTACCCCCAGACACCAACCAAACGTTACATTCATCATTGGCTAAACTATTAAATGATCAAAATAGTAATTCACAGCTACGCACATAGACACACACATACACATACACCCACTTCACACACACACACACACACACCTCACACACACATGCACACACACACACAAATACACACAGACACACACACAGGAGGCAGCAAAAACACCTGTGTTTAATTACCATTTCTAAGCATAAAGGTCACCTTTAATTGCTACCCCTATTGGTGGTTGGTGTAGGAGGGGCGGGGGGCGGGTGTGGAGTAGGATCCACCCCATACCATGAGAAAGATCAGCTGCTGAGACTGGTCACATCTCTGCATGCAAGCAGAGGCTGGGGAGGAGGAGGTGGACGAAGGAATAATGTACAATATAAATTCCCTATACTTTATGCACACACAAACACACCCACACATATGCACAAACCCACACATACATGTACACACACACACACACCACAAACACTCACACACAAACACACACATGCACTCACATGAAACTAGAATCCAGCTGTAAAGCATGCTTATGAGATACAATTATAAGGCCTACAGAATTGAGAATTGCCAGAGGTGTAAACCCGGGAGTGAGGTGGGAGTGAGAGAACTAAGAAAGTGTGTTCAATATCCTACACCTCTGAGAATGGAAGAATGTGCATGCAGTGCTACTTCAACCACAAAACATCAACACTAAGACTTAAGGTCACTACCAAATCTTTATTTCTGGTACATGTGATTTAGATCTCCAACATCAAACCATGCAGCTAGCTGACAGGCCATCTCCACCAACCACCTCCCATCGTTCCCTCTTCTGTGTATGTGCTTGTGTTTTGAGGTCAAGGTAGGGATTTGTCCAATCTTCCCAATATCTTCCCCAACCTTGTGGGGTGGTACATGCAGCAGTATTGAGTAACACCACCACAATGTTTTCCTTGTCATGTTGCTAAGGTATCTCAATGAGTCACTCATCCTTACCTTGTCCTGATGCCTTCCCTACAGCATGCACACACTTCTATAGGGTCAAGAACAACACCTGCATGTTGAGATAAGGGATAGTCCAACTGATATAGAGATTATAGGGTATGCAACACTGACAGGACCACACCACACATGCACATCACATGGTCCCACACATACACATCACATGCACATCACATGCACAGCACATGCACATCACATGGTCCCACACATACACAGAACACACACCACATACATCACACTTGTACACACACGCACACACACACACCACATGCACACACTGCCTCTTTAATAACATATCTATGTCTGAGACAGACTGACCTACAGCTGTATGTCTGATACTACCTATATGTACTCCTGCTTGCATGCCTGCTTATACTGAAGCACGACTAGTGACCTCTCCACACCAATCTCCTCTAGTGCCCTCTCCACACCAATCTCCTCTAGTGCCCTCTCCACACCAATCTCCTCTAGTGACCTCTTCACTCCAATCTCCTCTAGTGACCTCTCCACACCAATCTCCTCCAGTGACCTCTCCACTCCAATCTCCTCTAGTGACCTCTTCACTCCACTCTCCTCCAGTGACCTCTTCACTCCAATCTCCTCTAGTGACCTCTCCACACCAATCTCCTCTAGTGACCTCTTCACTCCAATCTCCTCTAGTGACCTCTCCACACTAATCTCCTCCAGTGATCTCTCCACACCAGTCTATATGAAGTTAAAGCATGCACCAACTGCCTCAATACATGATGTACTGTATCTTTGAAAAGTAAACCTCAAGTACACTATCTCCACTCCTACAGTTACAGGCATGATATATCAAGTTTAGACTCTGAACACTAGAACAATATGCCAACATCAGCACTGGAATATGTTATCCCACTTCTTGGCAGCCAACAAGTGCATGTATAGGATTAAACCCCTCCAGATGAGGGGTACAGGTCTTGTTCCAAAAGGAGGGGGCAGGAGTAGGCAGGGCAAAAAGAAGGGGCGGGATTAAGCAGGGCAAAAAGAATGGGCAGGAGTCTCGCATGCGCAAAGAAGGGGCGGGAGTAGCAGGGCAAAAAGAAGGGGTGGGAGTACATGTAGCAGGGCAAAAAGAAGGGGCAGGAGAGGCAGGCGCAAAGAAGGGGCGGGAGTAGCAGGGCAAAAAGAAGGGGCGGGATAAAGCAGGGCAAAGAGAAGGGGGGGAGTAGGCAGGGGTATGTCATAAATGTGGATTTTCATTTGCACTACAAGTAAAAATATAGATCAAGGGAACCTATTAAGGAACAATCTACTACCCTTGACCAATGCGCACATACAATGCACGCTAGAGAGATATCTGCTGGATAGAAGATGACAAACATACTAACAGTAAGAAATGAACCAAGCTGGAACCAATACTCACTTGTAGGTATAAGGATCAACCACATCAAAGGGTTGTTATATAAACACACAGCTGCATGTGGTTAATGAAATTTCTTTCTTGCTAGCAAGGTACTTACATGTACGTTGATAAACAAGATTCGTGTGCACCATTGCTGCTTACTGCGGGATTGATTAAAAAAAAACCCTTAATAGGGGTGCGTTCCACATTCGGTTCTATTGCTCTAAGGGTCTTATGACAATGGTCTATGTAAGTAATGGACTCTTAAAAAGTAGACTGGTGGAGGTATACCACCAAGTAAGGACATGTTTTTGTTTGGTAATCAAAAAGCAATGTACATGTATGATAAAAGTGCATGGGAATATATATACAGTGTATATATGGATAGTGGTTGTGGTGGTGATAGTGGTGTGGTGGTGATAGTGGTGTGGTAGTGATGATGGTGGTGGTGGTGTTAGTGGTAGTGGTGGTGGTGTGTGGTGGTGGTGTGTGGTGGTGGTGTGTGGTGGTGGTGTGTGGTGGTGGTGTGTGGTGGTGGTGTGTGTGGTGGTGGTGTGTGGTGGTGGTGTGTGGTAGTGGTAGTGTTGTGTGGCTGGTGATGTGTGGTAGTGGTGGTGGTGGCGGTGGGATGGTGGTGGTGCAGTGTGATGGTGGTGGTTGCAGTGTGATGGTGATGGTGGTGATGGTGATGATGAGACATGCAGTGGGAGGGGGAGAGAGATGAGGGAGTTAGTGTGCAAGGACACTAGCACTCTGCAAAAGAAGTCATGTCTAGTGTAAAACGTTCAGTGGATGGAAAAAGTAATGCCAGGGAGTACACAAGTGCGCACTTGCTTCAATTACAAGTTACATGTAGCAAGGACCAATCAACACTATTTAGTAAGGATATCAATCTTGCATATAGTTGCAAAGCACTGATCAATTAACTTGTATAAACTTGAATACAGATGTTTGAGCATGCTATGAATGAGTCATAAGCTGTGTCTGTGAAGAGATATCTGGTTTTTGAAATGAGTATGATAGCATGCATGTGTGTGTGTGTTTGTGTGTGTTTGTGTGTGTGTTGTGAGGTGTGTGCGTGTGTTTGTGAGTGTGTGGGTGTATGTGTGTGGTATGTGTGCTTGTGTGTGTGTTGTGTTATGTGGGGGTGTATGTTAGATGTGTGTGTTGGTGTAGGGTATTTGTGTGTTATGTGTGTGTGTTGAGTGTGTGTAGTGGTGTGTTGTGTATGTGTATGTGTGTGTTGGGGTAGGTGGGTGTTTGTGTGTGGGTATGTGTGTGTGAGGTGTTATGTGGTATGTTGTGTGGTTGGTTATGTGGGCTTATGTGTTTGTGTGGTGTGTGTAGTGGTGGTAGGGGGTGTGTATGGTGGTGTATGTGTATGTGTGTGTTTTTGTCGATGTGTGTTTGTGTGTGTCGTATGTGTGTGTATGTTGTGGATGTGTATGTTTGTGTTTGTGTGTATGGTGTGGTGTGTGTGTGTAGTGTGTGTGTATGTGTGTGGTATGTGTAGTGTGTGTGTGTTGTGTATGTGTGTTGTGTGTGTGTGTGTGTAGATGCGACTAGTCTGGACATCTGACCTGCCACCTTTCTCAAAGTAGGGGGTGGATCCTACCCCACACCAGGTACCAAGGATGTACCCCAGACATCACACACACACACACACACACATGCACACACACACACAATATATATGTATATATAAAACTTGCACAATACATACACACACATGCATCACACACAAAACACATACACAACACACACATCTACACATACACATGCACACCACAAAGGGGGTGGTTGGGGCGATACGGTAAGGTAGCTGGTTTGGCTGAAATCACAGCCATGCATGATTGCATCAATAGTCCAACTGAAGCTGTGCAAGCAGATATAGAGGTAATGGTAGCAACACTGACCTGACAAATGCACACCTGCACACCCCACACATACACACAACACACAGACCACCACATCGTAACAAACGCATGCCTCTCCAATAACATATCTATGCTTGACCAACATATACTCCCAACAACACACAGACTACATACATCCTAACACTCCAATAAACGTACCTATGTCTGACCTATATGCACTCCAGCTTGCACGCCTGCTTATGCTGAAGCACGACCTCCACTTCATCTCCTCCATTGACCTCTTCACTCCAATCTCCTCCAGTGGCCTCTTCACTCCACTCTCCTCCAGTGGCCTCTTCACTCCAATCTCCTCTAGTGACCTCTCCACTCCATTCTCCTTCAGTGACCTCTCCACACCAATCTCCTCCAGTGACCTCTCCACACCAATCTCCTCCAGTGACCTCTCCACACCAATCTCCTCCAGTGACCTCTCCACACCACACTCCTCCAGTCCTCCACTCTCCTCTAGTGACCTCTCCACACCAATCTCCTCCAGTGACCTCTTCACTCCAATCTCCTCCAGTGACCTCTCCACACCAATCTCCTCTAGTGACCTCTCCACACCAGTCTCCTCCAGTGACCTCTCCACACCAATCTCCTCCAGTGACCTCTCCACTCCACACTCCTCCAGTGCTCCAATCTCCTCCAGTGACTCTCCACTCCACACTCCTCTAGTGACCTCTTCACTCCAATCTCCTCTAGTGACCTCTTCACTCCAATCTCCTCTAGTGACCTCTCCACACCAATCTCCTCCAGTGACATCTTCACTTCAATCTCCTCCAGTGACCTCTCCACACCAATCTCCTCCAGTGACCTCTCCACACCAATCTCCTCTAGTGACCTCTCCACACCAATCTCCTCCAGTGACCTCTTCACACCAATCTCCTCCAGTGACCTCTTCACTTCAATCTCCTCTAGTGACCTCTTCACTTCAATCTCATCCAGTGACAGCTCTTCACTTCAATCTCATCCAGTGACAGCTCTTCACTCCACTCTCCTCCAGTGACCTCTCCACACCAATCTCCTCCAGTGACCTCTCCACTCCAATCTCCTCTAGTGACCTCTTCACTCTAATCTCCTGCAGTGACCTCTCCACTCCAATCTCCTCTTGTGACGTATGCGTGTGTGTGTGTGTGTGTGTGCGTGCGCGAGTGTGTGTGCGCTAGTGTGTGCGCGCGCGCCAGTCAGTGTGTGTGTGTGTGCGTGTGTGTATGTATGTGTATGTGCGTACCATGCTCACATGCGTGTAAAGTAACCCACCCACACCTGCAAATCGATTTCTGTACTTCGACGTTAATGACAATTTGGTAATTACAATGACATCATCCACTAATATTAAAATACCACCAGATACTGATACCACGTGGGGCTATTGTATTAGTATAGTACACAACTTTGCCGTGATGGTGAGGAATAAGCAGTTTGCCGCTGTTCTATTCATGCTGGGAGTACTGACAGCCTCCGTCACCGGAGAAGAATGTAAGCTGCACTGTTTGCATGCACTTACCTGCATGGGATTCCGTTGAGCCGAGCGGGATAATCAAACGTGGATTCGCGCGCGAATAGCGGTTGCCTGGGAGCTCATGGCCAAGTCATGGGTGAGGCTACCGCTTTCACAAAGGAGGAGACGCTGCGTAAATAGACTCGCCCGTAGAGAGCTTAACGATGAACGCATTGCGCCTCATTTCGCACGAGACTGCTCGGGAGCTTTCCTCCAGATTGCCTCATGATTTCATGGCGACTGATGCTTCGAATTTTATATTCTCAGTGAGAGAACAGGAAGGGAATTGATAAACTGTGGTAGCCCTTCACCTAAATCTCCAAATACAAATCGATAGAGTACGCGTTCTGGCATTGTCAAGGAGTCTAGCTATTCATCGATCGATCGATCTGTCATTATTTGCCTCAGTCTCTCTTTCTCCATTGTCTACCGAACCGCGAGCGCTGTCGGGTTGTGGGGAAAAGCGTACTGCATTTATGACCCAGTAAAAGTATACATGTAAAAAATATATCGAGGGATAAATATAGTTTGTAGACAAAGATCGAAGACGATATTTTCATTGATTAATTAAAAGCCCAACGGATTCTGAATCCGTACTAATGCAGCTGATCGGCCAGGGTAAGCTACAGCTGTTTTCAGAGTATTTTTGGTCAATCGTAAATTCAGGCAGTTGAAAAGAAATGGTACACTGACCCAAATGGCCACGCTTTCATTGCTGTGACTTGTGTGATGCTGCAGCATACACTTGTTGCAATTACTCAAACCACAAAGTGCCAGCAGGACACAGCGGCAAGAGGTGTGAATGTTAGCCACAGCCAATAGCATATAAACATAGCTCATTGGCTGCCCATGAATGATCAGTTTACCCAGGAGGAGACTCTCCACTGTTGAACTAGAGTCCATGTCCACACTGCCTGTATGATCTATGCATCATACACAAGCTACCAGTGTTCCTGACTTGAAGGCTGCTCTGTGCCTGGCCAATCAGGTTCAGGCTGCTTGTATAATACATTCTGGCAGCTTTTGAAGGACGTGGGGCTGTGGGAACACCCCCTGGTAGTGACTCAGATAGACAGATACAGTCTGCCCTCGTTAAGAGCGCACCCGTTATCCTCGTGAGAGGCGTATTATTAATCATATTCATAATTATTGCGGGTACGACATGATGTCAATGTGGTAAAGACGCCAAGGACTGGAGTGCATTCAAGAAACATCTAGAAGTCCGCTCCACAAATATAAAAGTCGCTTGTTCTATCATTATTGCTATCTGGGGACATGACAGAGGCACAAGGTTCGAGCAAAAAGACTCCGCTAACCGTTGACGAAAAGCGGAATGCAAAGGCTGCAGAGGAAGCTCAGATGAGTGCAATTGCATGCATCAGCTATTGAACATCTGCCAGTGGAAGATGGAACATATAATTGAGTGCAGCAGAGTGGGTCTTGGCTCCAGGAGAAATGGTGACTGCAATGTTGAGACCATTGCTGCTTGGTCGAGAAACTGCAGAGGAGGATAGAGAGCCAGACTCCAACTACGTGGAACCTCTGCCAGTGACGCTGGAAGAAGAAATGAGGAGCTCTTTGTGTCTTTCAGAGTTTGTGGGAGACAAATAGCTCTGTTCTCTGAAGAGGGGTACCAAACATTGTTGCAAATATGGGATAAAATCTAGACTCTTACACCAGAGATGCTAAAAATCTAAATCTGAGCTGTGTTATATTCAAAAGTAATAATATTCATTCGCCTGTAATTAACCACCCTCGCCCGAACTATGGTAAGAGCACATGGAACAAACTTAAAGGGAGCAGTCTTGTAGATGACAGGCAGACTCATATAATTTCATACACATATCTGCAGCTGTTAACTTCAAGCATCACCATCTTCTTCATCACCCCATCACCTCTTCATAATTGTCATGGGTATAAATGTATACCAGTACCCATTCATGTATACACCATCCAACAGTGATGTATTATCAGGAAGCATAGGGTCATCAATGCCACCATCCTTCTGAAGTGTGTTGGCTTGTACTCATCCGTTCGCTTTTTTTCATTTTGAATAATTTTATTACATTAGTCTCGCACCCAGACCATGCATACCTCATAGCTGAGGATGGATTACATCACTGCTTCTTGAACGTTGCGGTGATGTAATTCTTCCACAGCTGTGACATAGTTGGGTGGGTTGGATAGGCAGTAGAGCGCTGAATTTGGCACAGGTGTAATGCCGTTTCGATCTCAACACTCCAAGTTAAAACATACAATTGAACTGACTCATACATGCACAGACACAACAACACAGGCTGTTGGTAATGAGGGTACATCGTATGCCCCATGTCCAAGAACCTTGCTATTCCCAGAAGCCAGTGTACATTATCACATCCATTAGTCACATGACATAGTGTTTACGTTATACAGGAGATTGTGAAACGATCCCTGGTGCTAACACCTTTCAGTGATGTATATAAAATACCTGCCTAACTTTTTACTTTTGTACACGTAGTGTGTGGTTGTTAAAAGCTGCAGGGATAATCTTCAACTATTAAATTTCTTCCAGTATTCTGCAATGGAATCTCATGCAATCATCTATATGAGGCATGCCCGGGGGCTTCAGTGGATGTCCTGTGCAACACCACAGGATCATCAACTGGTAGCAACTTCTGGAAGTTCCAGCCAGGTTCATGTCCTCTGTTCAATGATGTCATAGAGACTGTACAGGGAACCAATCAAAACTGTGATAAGTATTTCGTCTCATGTGGTCCGTACACTGTATACAACATTCATGACTCATTGGGAGGGACTTGCTCCTCCCATGTGATTGTCGCAGACAACACCACGGCAACAATTCAGTGTGGAGGAAATAATTCTGCCTTAATGACCACCACCATCATTAGAAAATGTAAGTGGTGCAGTTAGCAGTACATTAATTTACTCATATCATTAGCAGTGGTTGTGCTCCAGCACTTCATGCACTTGTCTTGTCTGTGTGGGGTGTTAGGGCAACAACCAAGTTAGTGTTATGGTATTAATGTCAATCTGTGCATGTTGAATAGTTCATAGTTTGGAGGGTCATCAGATGGCTTCTGTGATCAAACTGTAATAATGATTTATATGTAATTATATTGCACATTTACCAGTAGTTAATCATACACTGGCTTTTCACGAAAATGAAATGTGCCAGTTTACAATGAAGTTAGAATTTTATTTTCATATTGCAGCATTAATCCTGGATACTGTCCCAGTTCATGAAACAGCCATAACAGTGAACTGGATTTCTTCGTTTAATTGCTGTATTGCCAAGTACAGTATAAGTATCAATGACACAACATTGGTCATACCTGGGTACAAACAAGGGTATAACTTTGTTGGGCTGAAGGACAACACCTGCTACCTTATCACTTTGGTGGCCTCCTACTGTAATAATGCCAGCAATACAGCTGCCAGAAGCATATGTACATGTAAGTGGGTGAAGCCATGTTCAGTATTGAAAATGTGCATTTATTAGACATCTCGTCCTCTAGTGGCATATCCTCCACAAAATGTGAACATATCCATTCTTATGCGTCCTGAGAAATTGACCTCTTTAAAGGTCACCTGGGATGCTGTAGTATGTTGACAAAACGCATTCTTCTCAAACTGTTTTTAATCATCTCTCTCTTTCTTTAGATTGGTGTCAGCCGTTACAAAGTGTATGAAGGAAGTCCCAACACCCTTGGATTCCCGTCAGCTAATGGCCTCTTGTGCACTACAGGAACCTGCGCCTTCCTCATCAATCTAGATACTGATCCCAGTGGCAAACATTTCACTGTGTGTGTGTTGTCACTGAATGTTGTTGGTCAGAATGGAACTGCGAACTGCATATATATCTCAGGTACGTATATAGGTACAAAGTGGTAGACGGTCGTAAAATGCAAATACATAGGCCTTTAATTTGTTTAGCTCAGTGAAGCATATTTCATAGAATAAAAACTTTCCGACTTCAATTAGTCTAAAATCAGAACAACTGTATTGAATCCTGCAGAAATTTTGTTTTATGAAGCAGAACTATAGATGATTTTGGCAAATTATTAAAAGGCGGCTAGCTGGCTGTACCGTAGCTGTGTCGTAGTTGTATAGTTACGGTAATTAGCTATGAAGAGTATCATTGGTTGGCAACATGTCCTTACAAAATGGCTTGCCCCCTTTTAATAAATCATCTCGTCTCAGCTTGTCATTGGTTAGGCCAACACTCGATCAATCCTGGTCCGCTCCTATCCCCAAATACCCCAGCAAGATAATGAACTGTACATGTATTTGGTTGTGTGTTTGTGTGCGTTTGATGTAAGTTAATTGTATCCTCAGTTATTTTAAATCTTGTAAATATGTACACATCTTGTACATGAGATATGTAATTGTATTATTAACTTTAGGTAGCAATAATACATAAATATTGAAAATAAAATTGGTAGATATAGTACAGGAACTTGTAGCTGGTTTTATCATAGTACGTTAGTATGGTATACAGCTCAAATTGTCCTTTTTTTAATTTCAAGGTACAACATCGGCCCCAAGTTCACCTTCAGCCTCAAGTACACCTTCATCTTTAGCTATAACTGTATCTCGGTTTTCTGAATATTTATTTAGTGCCATTATGCCTGCTTGTGTGTTTGTGTACATGTGTGTGTGTTCGCAAAGATAAACAATAAAAACGGTCGACTGAGTGTCATCTAGAACTCAAGACTCTGCATGGGAAAGTAGATGATATAGGTGCATCATGCATGTTTTTAACCACGGGCCTCGGCGAAATTAACTATCTCAACCACGGCAACAGCCAGTTATTTATCGCAGTTAAAGTGTTAGTTTGTGGCGAGAAACGCGAATAAGCACCCGCTGGAACTCCCCACTGTACATGTTTAAATGTTGCCATTTTATGTGTCAAGTCAGAATGCACTCTTTTTAAAAACCATTTTAGATTGCAAGTGATTTTATGTTGGATGATGAACAGTATCCCATAGTATTTATAGGAGGCGTTTCGTGATAAATAACCATCTTGATAGAAATCTTTCGAGGTGCCACAGTAATAATGGAACAACAATGATGTTTCCAAACCAATAATTTGCCAGTTCTAATATTGCACTATGTGTTAATAAGTAATGTGCATTACTATAGCCTGCTGCATATTTATAATTACGGGTATCGTGTGTGCACAAGTTAAAATTAATATGTATGCCCTCTAAGCAGAGCTAAAGTCTTTTAATATAGAAACATGGTATGTGTGTATTCAACTGCGCATGACTTTTGTACAGGTTGGGTGTGAGCGCCCGGTCCTACGAGCATGCGCAACATCAAAGATTAAGTCATACATGTTGGGTGATTCCTGAGTTGTAATGAGTTGTAATTGGTGTTCTCTTCTTGGTGGTTCTGCAACGAAGTAGTGTGCAGGGCTGGTTGCTACCGCTAGCTCTGTCACATTGGGACACTGGACATCAGAACGATTGCTGCATTTGGCTTCTTTATAACCTTAAAACTAAGCTAACAGAATTACTTTGCGGAAATGAGCAATCTCACAGACTGCCTTTGTACAGAATCTGTATATGCTCAAAACTTATGATACATGTATATTTAGATACAATGTGATGACTTTGTATTGTTTCATTAAAGCATTATCAGTTGTTTGTTGTACATAAAAGTAATGCATATATATTCATACACAAATACATCCAGTCTGCTATTTAAAATATCTGCACAGACATACATAAAACAGCAAGCACTAAGGATGTTGACTGGACATGAAGAATGAACACTTGAAGCTGAATGAGCAGGTGAAGCTAGGGGGAATAAATTAGAGCAGTTATAAGTGACCCTTTCTTGCACTTTCATTACAGTCTGAGCATGTTGTTCTATGTTTACCATGAAACAGCAATCACTAGTTTTGAGTAGAATATTTCAATACACTCATACATAACATACTGAAATTTTTTTTGTGTATATACCAGTACATTCTATACAATAATTCATACAGTAACTAGGCCAATGAAATGCTTTCGTCTGTCCTTCAGGTGGTTTTCTGTCTCTCTGCCACAATGCAATCAGTTACCTGACCCATAGCAGAATTCTGCCACGATGTCTCCATTACTTTCACTACTTCTGTATGGGGGTCACACACACACACACACACACACACACACACACACACACACACACACACACACGCACACGCACACACACACACATGATCAGACTAGATTGTGATTTTGTGAATTAGTGGCGATGCACTTTAGTCATGTCAAACTATTTTTAGGCTCTACTGTTTTTTTCCCTCATATTACTAAATTGTTTGGGTCACAATATTTTAGCGCCGTATTTTTACGGATTCATGAACGCATTTGTTTGCGTTTTTTGATTGCCCATAGCAGAGATAATATATTATCTCTGCCCATAGTGTCACGTTCACATGATTAATTGCGCAAATATCTACGCTAACCTGTATACTTTGTCTTAATTTGTTAAGTAGTGGTTGTGCAGGCATCGTTGGTACACGTTCATCAGAAATATCAACGTCTGATGCATGCATGGTGCTGCTAACAACTGTGCATGCACACTAATGCGCTAATCTGGCGCCACGTGTATTTGTGGAGGTGTACCTGCATGTGCTACGCCAGATTACTACAAATTTATACCTCGAGAACCAGTTCATTTTACCCACTTTGGGCATAATACTTCAGGATTGAGGCAAGGGAGGCAAGGCGGAGTATATGGAACGTGTGTTAGCTGCAGTGCACAAGCGGAGGTGGCTATATAGAGCCACCACAGACTTAAAGGCACTTCCACGAATTGTTAGGCGAACGCCGCCTGGCCACGTGAAACGAACGCAGGGAAGGGACGATCTCCGGCACAGACCTTCTTACATCATCATTTCTTACTTTAGTTACTGACATGCCTAAGGAATATCTAGAGCCATAAGCGACCACAATAACTGATTACTTTTTATTTGACTATTTCCTTTCAGTGCAAATGCTATAATAACTATGCAAAGTAACATGTATAGATTAGCTCGAAGAAAGCATTCAACCAGAAACTAAACATTTTATCGGAATGGCCTAAATAACATAGAATGTACAGCACAGCCACCTATACTGCACGCTTATTCAGTATCGCGATAGTCTGTGAACGACTGAATTAATGCTAGAGCTATCGAATTGGGACGTACGTAAAATGAGGAAACGGAAGTGTCACGTGTATTAATTTAAACATCTCCTTAATTATAAAGTCCCCTTATCTAGCTAGTAATCGAATATAACATCCGTTCCTGAATCCTGTGTCTGCAATCCAGTGCGCGAAATAAGGTGATCCTAGGAGACCATGGCCAGTCAACCTTAATTTTCTCGTGAGTAATTCGCACTTGTTCAGTTTTCCTTGTTTGACATTTAATAGCCACAAAAGTCAGAGTCATTAACATGTAAATCAAGCATTGCATAATATGAGTAGTTCAGACCGTATCAAACAGCACCTATTACGATGCGTATAAAAAACAAAAAAAAACAAACAAACATTTAGGCACGTTTGTTCCTTGTTGCAAAAGCAACTTATTTCCACAAGCATGATTGGAGGGAAGATTTCTGAACGTACCTAGGGAATCCCCATGTGGAAGCTGCGTCCCCTTTCTCTCTTCACACCGTACATGTGTGTTCTGGATTCATTGTCAGTGGTTTATTGATTTCTATTATGGAACAGTTTGGAGCCATGCTGAAGATAATAGCGTTAGTGTTATTGATGCAGGACTGGATAGGTAAGTGACATTTCAATGCGGAGCCCGATACGTTTAAAACGCTCTTCGCATGTTATGTAAGCACAATACACCATGCAGGCTAATTACACGTATGGTGCGTGTGGTTCATGCGATTTTTTTTTTCTTCATTGCACTTTAATACTCCTAAGAATGGACTTAATAAAAATAAATAATACATCAATTACATCAACAAGTGTGAGCTTTTACAGCATATTTTACACCATTTGCAAAAATAGTCAACTATATTTACAAGCTACTAAAATGGCATTCATTGTTTAGCCGCAGCAAACCAAATGTCTTGTGAGGTGGATGGAGTAGAGGTCACTTGCCCTCCTCGTGTCTGTCCCAACAGTAGAGTGGTGTTCACTTGTACTGTCAAAGCTGCCAGTAGTAGCTTTTGGAAGCTACCTGCTAACACTTGTCCCAGCTACAATCCTCGGGACACAATCAATCTGGCCCAGACTGCTGGATTATGTGGTGGAACAACCAATCAGTGTGGGCCATTTGCAGCACTAAACCTAGCATCAGGTTTGGGCTCTTGTCTGACATCATCCCTAAGCATAGTGGTGACTGTAGCAGTGCCAATAATTTTGTGTGGAGCAACAGACAGCAATGGTCATGAGACTGTCACTAATAGCAGTAGTATTGTTATTTTTGGTGAGTGTTTTAGTAATCTATATATTTTTATGTTTACTAAACATGAATGTGTGGAGACTTCTAAGAAGTGTTTTGTTTGCTAGATATTCCAGGGAATGCTACTATGACTACCACTGTAAGTGACACTACTGTCAGCATGATATGGACTCCACCCACAATGGGTGGAGTCCCAACCAGCTACAATATCAGTATCAATGGCAGTAACCCTATTGCCATACCTGCCAATGGCTCAGAAGGTCCTCTGATGTACACCTACACTCGTCTGGAGAGTGATATGCTCTATGCGATATCTTTAGTAGCCATCAATTGTGCTGGCATCAGCAATGTCACCACAGCTATGATAAGGACAAGTGAGTTTAATGCAAAATCAGGAGTATAGAAATTAGTATGAGAAATATAAATGCCTATCTAAATGTATGCAAGTATTTTGTCCATGTTTCAGAGGCTATCCCTCCAGAAGATTTGTTTGCATTTGTATGGGATGAAACACTGACATTTCAGTGGTTATCTGTTGTGAGTAAAGATAGCAACTTTTGAATTTGTACAACTCACCTGCTTTTGTTTCCTTCTAGGGAGGTAGTGTTTTGAAGTACCATGTTATGGTTTTCAGTAACGGCACACTGATTAGAAACAATACAGTGCTGTGTACCTCTTCTCTGTGTTCACATTCTTTGGTGACAAATGTTTCCAATATAACCTACTTCATGGTCAGCGTGGCATCTATTAATGGAGACAATGATATGGGCCTCAGAAGATTGTACACCATAGGTAGGTCCTGCTGCTTGATCAGTCTTATCTGTGTATAGGTCTATGTTTAAAATCTGATTGTAGAAGAGAATAAGGTCAGTGCATTGCATTGGTGCACATGTCTGTATCTCTCTGTGAATTTCTATATGTGCATTCTAGAGGGTTATTCGTTTCAGGTATAATGCCACCAACAAGAACTTCACCTTATTACCCTGGTGCAGGTCAGTACCATGCAACTAACTAAATCTCAATTCACTATAATCCAGAACACCTCCTCCTGTATTTGCATACGCTGAAATGAAATAAAAATATGTGGTAATTGATTACTATGATATGTAACATACTATAATAACAATGAAGCTATTCTTCTAACAGTTAAATGCATGATTCATGTTGCATACAAATTTATTGAACATGATTAAGGCTTGTGCCCAAACATTTTCTCTCTCATAAGCACAACAGAGAAAGATGGCATGTAGTTACTTGCTAGTGTAATGGTCTCTTAACGCCTGGCAGACAGCTAATGGCTGTTGTCCATACACCAACCAAAATGGAATATAGTTCTAGAACGTTACTACCTCCCATATATATATATGATATTATCATTTAACAATAGCACAGGAAACGAATAATATTTAATTGACTTTAATTGCTCAGCTATGTTAATATTTAGTGACCCCTCCAAAACATCATTTACATAATATACTACGACTGGTTTATTAGATTGCTCCTATTACACTAAGTCCAAAGCTACAGGGTGATACAAAGGCTGATTTGGGATTTGGGATTTGGGCAAGAGCATTAATTAGAGCAATCATTATATGCAAAGCAACAGCCAACCCCTCTCCATAGGGAGAGACATGCTGTCATGATACACGACAAGCAGAACTCTCACCTGGATATGCTACGAATCAATGCATTTACCGTGCAGGACTGGATGTAATAAGGAGCTACCAAATATGTTCTTTAACCTGTACAAATATTGAATAACAGACTCACAATCCATGATAATAATAATCAAACAATTTCATTTTCCCTCTACATAGAGTCAATCATAATCCCTATGGCAACCGCAATGGCGACTGCTTGCATAATTGAATTTGCAGTAATCACTGCTCTCATAATGATGTGTCTGTGGCTGAAGAATAGGCTGAGCAAAAAGCACACTCTGCCGTTACAAGCCAGAGGGCTCTCTCTACCAAGCCCAATTGAAATAGATTGGAATAAATCTTATGGCTTTCAACCAACTGTTGTTGAAGTACGCGAGAATGAAGCTTATGGTACAAATTTTGCTCATCGTACAACAGAAAAGACTGCAAAACTGTGAGACCACTTTATGTGATGTTGAACATAAAATGCTGGGAATATGAGTATTAATCATTGGAATCAGACAACAATTGTATTGTGTTCGATGCTTCATTACACTCTTGTTTTTCTCTAGTTGTTTTAGGATGCTACATTAAAATAATTTATGAACTGCTGACAATGGCTGCGCATCAACTGGTTTTAGGCACAAACGATGCATGCACAATGATCAATCAGTAACTTTGAGGGGATAGAAATCAGATGCATGTAGAGAATGGGTATGAGCAGGTAATGTTTTGATTCTCTTGGTTCATGATTCGAACTGATGTAGCAAATAAAATACAGTAAAGTATTAACACAGAGGGAGAAGATGCATCTTTGGCGAGATTATCATTTATCCTGTTTCAAATTAACTGATTACCCACCATATTATTAATTTGACATACATGTAGACATAGGAAACGAAGGGCAATGCAGGCAAAACATGCTCATCGTTCCTGATTTGTATGCTGCATACTGTAGAGTAGCCTCCCTGTTACAGCAAGCAAGCGGACTGTTACTCACACATTTGGGACAAAACACCTTTTAACTGGAAGAGGATTGGAGGTCTGTACGTGGTTCACAAAGAATGACTTGTCTGCCTGCTGCTGTGAGACCGTGGTGGTAAGATAGCAATGTTTCTCAGAGCACATATCTTGCTACCATTTGGTGATCACCCCCTGCTTTTCTTACTGAGTTGGTTACTAAGAGGATCAAGTTTCTGGAGTGGTTTAAACTTATCAACGTTCTTACTCTTTCCTCAACCAAAATTATCTGAAGCTGTGCAAATGTTACCACAATCCTAAAGGCTACTGCAGATACTCTCCTGGTCTAGCAAATTGAATGTCATATCTTATGTGTTTTTCAGCGGCATTTCCTTTCTAACGTTTCAACATAAAATTTAAGTATTTGGGAATGCAGACGATTTCTTTGTAGATTGTGCGATATGTGTACAAACTGACCAATTGAACAAGTTTCACTATTGTAATAATTTAATCATGCCTCCTCCCCTCCTCCGCCCCATGTGTGCTGTTGAAAAGGTGTACTACTTCTGCGTTCTAGTCATGCTTGTATGTAGTATCATTAACTGCTTGGACTTGGGTAATATCTGTAAGGTTTCATCAGTCCATGTATAAATGAAAGGCTCCAATTAACGTGTCTTATTTGCATGGATTTTGTGTTGCTGGTTATTACTGTCTACAATTATATACCAGTTCAGTATTTGTAGGTAGCTCTGTGAATAAAAGCTTTGGTTACCTACGATATCTACATTCTTTTTGAAGTTACCAACTACATTGCTCCATTGTAATTAATCCATATACCTTATGTAGCTTACTCTGGGCCCTTGCAATACAATTCCAACAACCTTTGGAATATAAATGATGCGTACCAGTTGGGTATAGAAGTTTCATATTTGATTAAGACATGACTAGCACCAAGAACTAAGCATAATATTATTCATATCACTTTGTGTACGCGATTACAAAACAAACAAAATAAAAATCGATTTCTGAATTGATTGGAGTTACTCTGCATTTTGTGACAATTGCAAGTCCAAACACTTTTTTTTTTGCAAAACCTAATGCCAAACATTGAAGTACTGAAAAAGATTTTATGCTCAGGTATCACAATTTCAACTGTATTGTCCTGAGATAGTGTGCATGCACACACTTCACATAATTGTGTTCTCAGGGGCGATGGTGGTGATTCTTATAGAACAATTGCACTGTTTGTGGCTTCCTATCAGAACTCACAACTGTACCTTGTTTCCTTGCTTTTTGGAAAGTTAACCCAACCCTACTTTTCAATTGACAAATCTGTAAGTATGTTACAAATTATCACAGTGTTTTTCTGCCAACCAGAATATATATATACCTATATATATATAGGTGTCAGGCATGATGAATGTGTGTGGTCCATAACAAATGAAAGTTTCAATATTTTCTCACTCCAGTCGGCATCCAAAATACAAACTATAAAAAGCTAAACTCTGAACTAATATTTAACGGTTTCTATGACTGACACTTGTGGAGCTTGTCTCTCAGTTTCTTTGCTAAAGAAGCATGTTTTTCATTCAATTCAAGCACTTCTACAAGTGTGTAGAAACATTTTGGTTCAGTGGTTATGTGCTTCTCCAGAGTACTCAATAATTGCCTGTTTTTCTGTGCAGTTGGAGCATCATACAGCTCATCTCTCTCTGTTAGTGTTAGGAGCTCATTTCCATAGAGATAAGCTATCAGGCCATCAGCCTGTTCATTAGTGATACCATCGAATAACTCAGAATAGCACATCTTGAAAGCCTTCTCTCCAGATGGGAGAAGAAATCGATCCCCACGAGCAGCCTTTGGAGTATCTGAACAACGCAAATATGTTAAGACACATGTTATCATGTTACTGCACATATGAGGGTGGTATGATCTACAAGCAAAAGCAATGTTTTTGCTGTGCACAGGGCTCAGGTTAATGGAACAGCACATTACTGTACACTGCTAACATCAAGACCAAAGGATTTGGTCTTGGGATACACTCACCAAAATCTGGATTAAAAATAAACTAGCAAGCATAACGATTGCAGAAGCCATCAGTTATAAAAAACAACAAATCGGATGCAAACCATACTGATCTGGATTCATCTAATCAATCCTTCTCTTATAATCAGTAACTCCACAGCAGCTTAAAAACATTGTAAATACATACAAATGTGTGTTCAGATCAGATACATACTAAGCCACACTGCTTACCTGTGCTGACATTACTGCCTCCTCTGGCAGGTACACTATCCATCACAAGCGGCTGCACCACTTGCACATCCCTTGAGGCTCCCTGCATACCTGTAACATATTCACATATTCAAACATGATGTTCTTGGTGGTGACTACCTAGTCTAGGGAGTGTAACCGGTTATCAGGTTATTCGGGTTATTCGGATATTCGCAATAAACCTATCCGTTCAAATAGCAACTTAGCATTACTTGGAAAAATCGATTGGTGAATTTGATCTATTCAAAATAACCGGTTAATGTTTCTCCATTTGGAGGTACTTAGGTATTCATCGTCAGCATCGACAATTCGCCCATTATTCGAATACCTTTTTATACCAATATCCGGATAGATTTTCAATTGAGTATTTCATAATTCGAGTTATACATATAAAAAACGTCACTGTTGTTTGTACTATTTATACATACATGTGACGACATCTGAAGCAATGAATAATTTGATAGGTATTGAGTAAATAGATAGTATAGATAGTAATATAATGCAAAATATTTAATGTGCATGAATTGGGGTTACAAAATATACAGCTTGTACCAGCTCAATGCTTTTATCATCGTCTTCAAGTAAGTAACTAAGTTATTACTATATGCCACGAGTTGTGTTTATATGTAGTAGCAATAAATTTATGTACCAGTACTAGTATTGCATTGTTTTATTGTACAGTGGTATATATGTACGAAGTGAACATATCTGAGTATTGCACTAGCGAGTGAAATAGAATGACAGAATACTCACCCACTTCAAGTAAGTATTCGCGCTCTGTTTGAGTATGTGTAGGAATTAGATTGCATTACACAATTGTACAAATGGGAAATTTCATGTGCAGAACGTGGGATGATTGTAAGAGGAGTACGTGATTGTGAATGGTGATGACTGGTCTCAGTGGTTAGTGATGTTTACATTAATATTGATATGTACAAGTGCATGGTAAAGATATACAATGTATTAAACTCTATTTGGCAAACATATTGTAGACTTTGTGTCTCTGTGTTTTCAACTGACATGCATAGCTCTAGTTTGGGTGCGAGACAAGAAGGTGCATTTCTGTGCAGACATAAATTATCTTCTCAGTGTCCACTCCACAAGTACCATAACCTAAATAACCTAGGTATTCAGCAGGAAATTTGGCAAAACCTATATTCGGAAAAATCGATTTTGTTTTTTAAACTATTCGGAAAAATCGATTTTCAGATCCACAAAAACCTGAAAAATCGATTAGTGTTTTAAAAGTATTCAGAAAAATCGATTTTCATTATGCAGGGGAGGTTACACACCCTACTACCTACTAACCACCACCACCACCACCACCACCACCACCACCACCACCACCACCACCACCACCACCACCACCACCACCACCACCACCACCACCACCACCACCTGATACACAGGAGGTATGTACACATCATAGTGACTTAAAACTGATGCACATACAAGAGATAAGCTTACCATGTTTGGCTGCCAACTTATTGGCAAAAGCAACTTCACCAATAGCTGGGGCTTTAAGTACAGTGATGATGGCATCCCATGTGTAAGGACTGCATCTCCTGCTGTTCCACTCTGTCAACACATGCTCAAAACTGTCCATTGAGGAATACTTTCTCTCCAGCCCGTCCAGTACTCCCTTTGGTATATTTAGAAGATTTCCAACAACCCTCCACTTGCCGGGAATAACAGTTGCAACTTCATTCAGCAGGGTTGGTAGGTCTGGTTCTATTAATATAATGGGATGGGGTAGAGGAGGAATTAACATCATCAATATGTGTGGAATGTATTTGAGAGAATGAAGCACAATCTACATACAAGACAATGATGCCGATTCGTTGCACTTCCACATAATATACTAACTGATTTGAGGATAGACTCTAATTGCAGAGATACCAGTGGATGGTCAGTGGAAGTTAAAGTCCATTACAATGTACCAATAAATTTTCATTGTACTTCACACAACATTTATGCACACATGCAAGCACAGCAAGCAGTGCATCAGTACAGCTAAAAGCACCTATGTAATTTGTACACTCCTTGTTTGAAATGCTACAAGTGTCATGTTGATGAAGTGTCATAAAATTGTTCATTAAGAATGAGAGATGGGTGGTGTGTAGATTTTAAGGAAGCAATGTAAATGCTTTGCAGCTTTGGATACCATTTTGAATATCCAAGGTCTGCATCGGCAAAATGCATTGGTGAACTATATACACCAAATTACCCTCTCTTATGTATAATAATACAGACTGCTTTCTACAGACAGTGTCTGCACAATGGAAACTCTACACAGACCAAATCCAACATCAATGTTTGTGGTTACCCAGACACTGAAAGCAATAATACACTAACCTAATTGATGGGAACTACTGGGAGGTAGGCTCTGCACAAAACAAATGCCATGTAAGTAAACAATGTGCATTTTGTATTTGTTAACGTATGGAATAATGAGGTCCAAAATGCACAGAGCTCAGTGTACATTACAATGCTATCCTAACTTTTTACAAAAGCAGTTACATACCCGGGAGAAAAAAACGGCTTAATCGCGCGTAATTGTGCGTGAAAAAAGGCCACAAATTACGCGGTCTTCAAAGCGCTGTATCTTCTTGATTGTGTAATATAGTAGAGCTACATTTTGCATATTTATAAAGCGGTCCTGTGTCTATAGAAGTCCAAAGATGGTTTAGTTTGCTATGCATTGTTCCGAAGATATTCACATTCAAGAAAAGGGCTTGATTTTTGATCTTGATTTTAATCAGACACAAGATACACACTGGTCATTAATGAAGGCTTAATTTGACAACTGCAATAAATTATACACATAAGGAATGTGCATATGAAGGTGACTTTCCACTGATGCTCACACAAGAAAATATTAGGTTTAAATAAATACCATATTTGGCTGCCAACTGATTGGCCAAAGCAACTTCACCAACAGCCGAGGCTTGGAGTACACCGATGATGGTACCCCATGTGTAAGGACTGCATCTCCTGCTGTTCCACTCTGTCAACACACGCTCAAAACAATCCATTGGGGAATACTGTCTCTCCAGTCCATCCAGCACTCCCTTTGGTACTTTTAGAAGATTTCCAACAACCCTCCATTTGCCGGGAATAACAGCTGCAACTTCATTCAGAAGGGTTGGTAGGTCTGGTTCTATTTATAGAATGAGATAGGGTGGATGAGGAATTGCATCACCAATAAGTGTGGAACGTATTTGAGAAGATAAAGGCACAATCTACATACACAACAATGATGTGCCTATTCATTGCATCTCATTGTAATACATGTATAGGATCTGTTTTGACTATGGTCTCTCAGTGCAGATATACCAGTGGATGGTTTTCGTTTAGTGGATGTTAAAGTTGCATTACAATGTACCAATACAGTTTCATTGTGCATTTCTGCACACATGCAAGCAGTGCATCAGTACTGCTGAAAGCACATACAGATTGTATTTCGTACACTATCCAAACTCCATGTTGGAAGATACATGGTGGTGATGCATGAATATTTAGTGCCTTTGCAGATCATATTATGGTCTGCTACGTCAAGATGCACTGGTGACCTTAACATGCTAACAAATAATGATGGAACGGTTTTAATGATATAATGATACGTGTCATTTTCCAGATCTAGAAAATCTAAGTGGCTGTGAGAGGTGCACATACTGGAGATGCAGTTTTAGAACTACACCAACATTTCGCAAGCGGCCATTGGTCTGAACATACTATGATCAAGGTGAGGGTGTGAAATTCACTTATTATAGTGGAGGTTAAACATAGCACGTATAGTAAACAATTGGTTTTAAATCCAATAACCAATTAAGCTTGAGAAAAGAAATGTACAATGTTCATGTCTTTAGTAGGCCTCCTTACACAATAATGCACAAGTACATATAACCTCTAACACCAACACATGGTATAATAACCGTCCAACTGTTTTTCCATCACTTGACCAATCATCTCTGACAAAGGCTGGCAAGACGAATACTCTAAAAGACCAAAGAATTTAAAGACAGTCTGCATTTAAAGCAATCAGATAATTTAGTCATGCTAATTCCAGGCCCTTGATTTGTGGGGGAAAAAACCTCTACACTTGGCATCAACCTAGAAAAGTAAAGAAACTCGTATCTAAATCAATATACATATAAATAAATACAAAACAACCATTTCATTAAGTTGATAAAAAAACAAACTAGTTTGAAGATAGAAAACCCAAGAGAGAATGGAGTAGTTGTGAGCCATTCAGCATTTACATAGTATTCATATAGTAGTCTGGTACTGAAAGGGTCATGGTGTATATTCAAGGAAGGGATCAAAACCAACATACATAGATAATAAATGGTGGCACAGCACAGCATATACATGTAGTGGGCATTTCAAAATGAGGGTAATGCTTTTAATTAATTAGGAATGCAGTTAATTTGTTCAAAGCTGCACTGATTAGTCACATCAAATTACTATTTTATTCATACATGTATTTCAATCATGTCAATCAACTGCAGTTTTGTTCATTTTGATTGCTTGATCATTGTGTAACATAATTTATCTTCATAATTCACTGTACAACTACTCAATATGTTTTCACCATTCCCAATACATATCATACATCGTAATAGCTGCTCAAAAGTGTTTTTTCCTGGTTCTCATACAACAAGAGCCCATACACATGGTGTCACTATACACAGCATTGAGATGAGACTGTACAAAGATTTTTCTCAAAGGGTAGTGACTAGTGTGCATATGCTCTAAAAGCTACATTTATGGATATGACAGGCTGATCATGAGCAGTGCATTCAATTTCTCAGTGTACATTTGAGGGTGTTGCATATATCAACACTGTTTGAGAATAAATTCTCTTTGCATTTTAACCTGATCCATATAATGTATCATTACAGATATTTGTGGGTGATTTTAGTATAGTGGATAATTATACATCGCAATTGGTTTCATATACTTCACTCAATGTTGTGTGCATACACAACTTGTACATGCATGTGGCCTCCAACAAAACATGTACATGTAGGGAATGGATGCAGAGGGATGAGTAAAATAACACTGATAAGGAATACTGACCTTCTACAGGTGGCACTACTTGACACACATCATCAGATGCTGCTAAATAAAAAAAAGGTTAATTGCATGTACACTACACTCTGAGCAATAGCTCACCTCCCACTAGGTATGAAAGATGAGGCTCCTCCCAATCAGCTATGGCAACAACTTTCTTACCACTCATATCAACAACGTGTGTACGTTTTTCAAGTAGGGCCTCTTTTAACGAGGACAGCTCTACTCTGGTGTCACTAGAGGGATCTGAGCTGTCTACAGGAGGGCAGGAGACCACCTCTAAAACCTCCAGATGGGGACAAAACTCCTGGCGGGTCTTTTTAATGACTTCACGGACAGAGTGTGCTAGCTCTAGGTACTTGGGGTCTCTCTTGTTAGTGAAGGAAATAGTAATTGAGATAGATTGGAATGACTCACTTATCTCAACCACTGTGGCCACCCCTGTCTCACTAAGCCACATTAAACCCCTGCTCCACACATCGCACCGACGATGAAAAAGGTGGGAGTGAAAGGATGTGATTTGTGCAGCTGGTAGTGCAAATTGAATGGGTAGCCTGTAAAGAAGGACATGATGAAAGCGTGGGGTGAAGAACTGATCAATAAACTTGACAGTCTCAGACCAACGGAAACTATTATTGGGAACTGTGGCACTACACGGCCTATCAACACTGATTAGAGCTGGGATGTAGAGGAGGTCTGAGCAGGTTGAGTCTTCAGCTTTCATGTTTGTATTGATTTGAGACAGGTCTACTGCTTGACCTATCTCAAAATGAATCATAAACTGAGTTATCATATCAACATTGTATTCAGGAAATGTGCTTTTAATATTTGCTGTGGGTATTATTCCAGTATTGCTAGTGAGAGGAGCATATTCCTTAAGAGATTGATGTGCAAACAATGCTCCATAGACTACCTTCAAGATACTCTCTTTGCGAAGGACAATCCAGCTACTATGGGGGTCCTCAAATGGAATAAAGACAATTAAACCCTTTTCTGAAAGGGTTTTTAGAAGTGGGACAACAGCGGTAATATCAGGATCAATAGCTTTATCCTGATCAGCCTCGAGACATACAAGAAGATCAGATAGGGATATGGCATGCATATCAGGAGGTAGCTTCTCCTTCAAGAAGGCAAGCATCAGGTGACACATCATGGAGATCGGAGGGGACATACTTAAAACATCTTTATTTGTTCTGTACAGCAGATCTCCAAACAGATTCATATCTCCACTGTATATCTTTGTAACATTTACAGCAATAATATCAACCAATGTTTGATGGCTAATGGCCTTCCTAGAAATGGATCCTAAATGGTCCAATTTTGTAGTCAACTGCTCTGATGTTAGTAAGTCAACATGTGTGCCCACTACTATCACTGATGACTTCTGGGGACACTTGTGACACACACCATCAATCATGCTAGACCAGTAATACACCTCCTTAGAGATGACATCAGATTCCTTCCGTAGGTCCTGAAGGAGAAGGAAGATGGCTGGACTGTCGAGAGAGATGGCCTCCAGACGCGCAGAGTGGCTGGAGAAGTATTGATGATGTCCAGCTAAGTCATAGATGACCATGTTGCTGTGGGAACTGTCAACTTGGTGTGGAACGATCCCAGCAGTAAAAGGTTCTATCACATCTTCCCGTCCAAAGAAACGCTACAGAAATGAAGCTCTATGATTTAATAGTATGCCCGTTACAATTTCCTGTCCATTAATTAATGATATGTAACTAAAATCTACCCCAGAGTTAAGAAGTACTTCATTGATGGAGGTAGAGTATTAATAAGTGCACATATACTTGTTTGTTTTAATTTCATACAGTGAATACAATCGAGTTACCCAGTTCTCACAAAGACTTGAACAACATTTGTGCACCCGAATGACATCCTTACAGAGGTTGCTATAACTGGTGGTACTGGATTGTTACTCAGTACATGAGAAATATTATGCACTGAGTGAGAAGTTAGAATCCCACATCTCTCTGTCTTTTGAACAGAGGTAACATGAATTACAGAATGTTAAAGACCAGAAGCTGATAGTAGCAGAAACAAAGTATATGACAAAGTACTTTGTGTTTGTTAATGTCCATAAAATTAAATAGTCATCACACATGAAATATTAATATCATTCTGGCCAGCAGTAAGATAGGTAGTCTATGTAGATAGTCCCATCCATTCCCTTCGTATTATGATGAATTACAACTACATGTGTAAAAATGATGATTAGATCATCATGTGATGATTTTAGCACTCATGTTCAATTTGCATGTATACAATTTCAACTAGGGAAGTGGCATCCCATTGTATTTTGAGCTATGAAATTACAGTTTTACTCTAGAATTGTTTCAGGCAGTGGACTGAGGAAGTTCATTACTGGCTTTGCATGGCTATGCGAACTTGCGTACAAAGCACCACTGCTTTCATTACATAGTTAGATACAATACATCTTCTATGGCCTCAAATAACACATTTGGCATTGTTGGTTAGTTTCCTAATACCCGGGATATTATGTTGTAAAGCCAGTTGCTTGCATGCCAATTTGTTAAAACAAGCAACACCTTGACATAGCGTTGTCTGTTCGCAACACTAAACATATTTAAAAAACAGCTGACCAACATACATACATACATTTACTAACACAAATACTGGACCAGGAGCATGTGTAGCCAAACAATCTTTCACTATACAAATTATCAATAAAACTCAGTTTTTCATGCACAAACAAGCATATACATGTATACATATAGTAAAATCATACACAACATGTTTAAGAATTTGTGATTTTGCATAAACACACGACTGCAATCAGAGAAATGTTGCACCTGCAAAAGGTTTATCCCCCTTCCCCCAACAATGTTCTCTTCATAGCATTTGATACTGGCAGTACAAGGTTTAAGTCTCTCTGCTGAGGAAGGAGTAACACTGGTGTGTGTTTTTAAACCAGTGTAACGTCATGAATCTGTACATGATACTTCAGCCACCTCTTTTTAAAATTGTAAGGCTAATTTAGAACATACATCTATAGTGCTGTAAGTTATAGGGCACTACAGACATTAATGCATTAACAATAGATATTGGTAACCACAATAGATGTCACACTATCCATTCTTACATTTGCAATGCGAGTTGTTGTTGGTTTTGAAATGTTGATGATGGCCTTCAATTAGAACATGAATACATGGACTTAAGATATACATTCATGATGGGCAATAATAAGAAAATAGTTGCATCATTACACACCCATCTGTAATAATGATACTATTCATACAAGGACACTGCACAATATGCGTAATAAATAATGTCAACAATATGATATACAAAAGGTTACTCAATCTATTGTAAAACACAAGTATGCTACAGTTGGCATGTGCACATGTACGTCATGACCATATTTATACATGTACAAGCTTCTATACTGGAGATATTTGCACTGGATAACTGAAAACATTATTTTATGTATGAAAATACATTACCAGTATTGTCATGTTAAACTGACGCAGGCCCTACAAAACTTACTTTACCTGAGTCAGTGTACTTTTTCCAGCACCTGAGTTTCCACACAACACAACCTTCCCATAGGAATCAGCAGGAAAGTCACTGCACGTTTTCAACACCTGATTGAACACACGGAGGGATTTGTATCCTGCATCCCTCATGGCTGTACGTCCTTGATTGTTCTTAAGGTATATATCAATACCAGGATGGAACAGGAGTGTTCTTATACAGCTGGTCTGGTTCTTCTCTACAACCTGTTTAGCTCTAACAGCCAAATGCAGAGCAGTATCACCAGACTAGTGGTAGAAACAATGGATTAACTTTCAGTTACTACTGATGTGCATTTAGCCTACATGATTCAGGTATAATAAAAGTCCTTCCTTCTACTACATGTAGATCAATAGGCTACAGGTCAGCAATAAACTAACACAAAAAGTATTGTATTCACACATGCCCATGGAATGCATGCTAGTTAGGCCTATCTAAAGTAGGACAAAGTACATTTAGAATTTGCGTGGTGCAAATTGCAAGAAGACATGATAGACTTATAGTACAGTGGGGTTGGTAGTGTAGTAACCTGTGATCATGTGGTGGGCATATGAACCACCTAAAGAGATATTTTTGTTGGGTTGTATATTTGTGTGTTACAATATTGTAGCTGTGATACAATTAGTATAATAGATTGGAACTTGAGACTAAAGATATAAAAGTGGTGATGAGGGGAAACTAGTCATGGCAGTTACACTTGGCACATTGTCTGCACTTGACCTTTCAAAGAACTGGACATCATGCTGAGCGTATGAGTTACTAATCCGTGGCAAATGAAGTGACGAACGATGGAAAGAAGCATTCCATCGTACTGAAACAGTGTGAACTGACTACTCTCAAGCTACTGAAAAGCTTAGTGACTCTTTGCAGTTACACTCGCTAATGTTTGATGAACTTGTAATGGTGTTAAATGACTACTATGACCCCAAACTGTCTGTGATAGTTCAACGTTTTAAGTTCAATTGACACATACAAGCAGAAGGTGAGACTATCACACAATATGTGGTCACATTATGTAAGATATCCACGAGGAACAGTGTGACTATCTGAAATATGTTAGGGGACAGATTCAAATGTGAAGGCATACTGCACGGCTACTGGCAGTTAAAGAGTTATTGTACAAAAAGGCGCTAGACTTGGCAATTGGTATAGAAATTGTGGAGAAGGCATTCAAGAGAACAGTAGCATGGCAACCTCAAGCATTCCCTACAGGTGACAATGTGCAAGAAAACAAAGAGGAGCCTCGAAGTGAGCTGGTACTGGTGTGGAAGAAGGCAGGAAATTAAATAATGTTATGTGCATACACTAAACAGAGTTCTTGTGCACACACCATCATTCACTACTGGGGACTCTGGGTACATACAGCATTGCATGTACCTTCTCCTGCATGTTGACCTGTGCACCCCTATCCAATAGCACCTTCACACACTCCACCTTCCCCGCTTCTGAAGCCTTCATCAGTGAGGTCCATCCATCCTGTAATGATAAGTGCATATCATCATGGGAATACCAGCAATGTCAGATACAGTTCAATAACTACTCATCGTTATTCTAATACTGTAGATAAAGAGTACACATGGACTAATACCACACAAAGTTCAACAACACATTCTGCTAATACTAAACAGAGGCAAAGTCTCCACTGTGAGGAACATACAATGCTCCCTCATACCTCATGATATCAAAGACCTCTCATATTCTCCACCCTCTTTATACAACAAACGCCATCACGCTATTAATACACTGTCCAGAGGATAGAAGAACACTAAGAGTCACCACACAATTCAACAACAGAACAAACTACACACAGGGCTCATTGGTGTGCTGTGCCTCATCCCCAGACCACCATACAACTCCCATACTTTGCCGTGCACTGGATGTGCATCCACATAACATGTAGGTTGGAGAGAGATGTGGGTAGTGGGGTCGAAAAGGAATAATAATGAATGTGGGAGGGGACCACTACTTAACAGCTATGGTGCATGCTGGAGCACTATTACGGTTCTGGAGACTCATTTGAAGTGCAATCAAGCTGTCAAAAACGTAAGTTTTCAGCCAGTATTCCGGTACACACATGTAATGACTACTTAATTGAATGGTATTTGTATTAAAATAAGATGGGGCATTTTAGCCACATGTGATTAAGTTATTTGCATTTATCGTTTTGCACATTGGTTGTAAACTTGTGTGCATCACCCCAAGTATAGTTTCCTTACTTGTAGCAGAAATTAATAAAATTACACTGAGTTCCTGCATGCACGCCATTGTTCACTACTGGGGACTCTGGGTACATGCTGCATTGCATGTACACACTAGTACTGTTATACTGACACCGCTCACCTTGCTCTGCATGTTGACCTGTGCACCCTTATCCAGTAGCACCTTCACACACTCCAACTTCCCTGCCTCTGAAGCCTTCATCAGTGCAGTCCAACCATCCTGCAATAAGTGCATATAAAGTATGACCAATGCCAGATACAATACAATAACACACTACCCTACGTTCTACTACTGTACATCAAGTGTACCAATCGACAAATTCCTATAAACGTCTTGGGTTCTATATATAGCCATACACATATCATCGATATAAGATTCTAGCTTCTAAAAGAAGTCTTTTATGAAAGTCAACACTTTTGCAAGTCCATAATTGAAGTGGAACCAAAAGACACCCATCATTCTAACACTGCATACGGAGTGATCGAGAGTACTAAAGGACAAACACATTAATATATTAAAGATTTGTGTTCTATTTATAGCCATAATAATCCATCAAAGGAATCCAACATAATGTCTGTGATACTAAAATTCGTCTCTAGCACTGTGGTATACTTTTTCAAGCAGATGGATAAATTCCAAGACCATAACTGAAACGCAAAACAAAGTAGACCAATATCGTGTAGGTTGCTTCATGTGTAGACCTTAAATACGGAGAAGGGGCAGGGGGAGATTATTGCATGGTTCTACCTATTGTGGAGCTACATGTACTAATTTACATGTGGTTTTGTATCAAAACTGATGAATACCCTCAGCTTCTGATAATGCATCTGAACAAATGAAAAGTCAGATTGTGTGTGCGCTGAAAAGGGGCAACTATTTGCTATTATGTGCACACCACTTTGTCACTCTTGGTGATGGTTGGAGGCGGACTTCTTTCTATTCTCGTTTCTTTTGTGTTTTTGTTTTGCAAGTCACATGCAACGTGCACTAATAAAAAGTTGAATCCTTACTTCCCAGCAATCCATTACCATTCCAAACTCCCAATACCCAAAACATTTTGCACACACATTATTCTCTCTGTGCTCTCTACATAAGTTCATAACAGGTAATCTCAAACGGCACTCACCTTGTTCTGAATGTTGACCTGTACACGAAAATGCAATAGCAACTTCAGACGCTCCACCTTCCCTGCCTCTGAAGCCTTTAACAGTTCGGTCCCTCCCCACTGTAATGATAAGTGCAGATCATCATGGGAGTACCACCAATGTCAAGCACGGTACAAAACCAAACTACCAATCATTCCACTGCTGTGCACAGAGTGATAATTAGTACACAACTACACAGATTCAATATGCACATTGGTGAAGGATACAGGATTTAAGGGTGAGGTACTTGGGATGGGTGAGGAAGGCGTGATCCCTTACAAAAATAGGGTATTTGTTGAAGTCCCAGAGTTTTAGAAGATTGTTTATGATACATGCACAGTGGGGTTTTTTTACATCGTAGTGTATACATATCGCAGTTAGCAATGACATTGTGCATGCTGTCCCACCACAGCCAGTGAAGTTCAGGATTTCAATGCCGCATCTGGTATTGCAATGGGATAGATTTATTTATTACTACGATATGGTGTCTCATTTCTATCATGATTGTTGCAAATGTCAGTATATTTGTACTGATCTTGGAAATTTAATAACATTGCATCCATCTCTAAATAGGGTTCCTGCACACACCTAATCATTCACTACTGGGGACTCTGGGTACTTGCTGCAATCCATGTACACAGTGTATGACACCACTCACCTCGTTCTGCGTGTTGACCTGTGCACCCCTATCCAATAGCATCTTCACACACTCCCTGTGGCCCCTGTCATAAGACTTCATTAGTGCAGTCCATCCCTTCTGCAATGATAAGTGCTTATCAGTACGACCAATATCAGATACAGTACAATAACACACTACCCATCATTCTACTACTGTACATCAAGTGACAGCACACAAGGACCAACACCACACACAGTTCAATAACTGCATTCCGCTCGCAATAAGAAGAAGCAAAGTTTCCACTTTAATCTACTGTACATACAGTGCTCCCTCATACCCTATGAAATACACCTCTCATTACCTCCCACCGCTCCTCGTACAACAAGCCTCATCACACAATTAACACAGTGTCAGGATAGAAAAACACTAACAAACCACACAGTTCAACAAAACAAACAGCACACAGTCAACAATGCCTCATTGGTGTGCTCTGCCTCATCCCCAGACCACCACACAACTATAGTTTGTTGGCCACATAATATAGGTGGGGAGAGGGGCATGGGTACTGTGATTTAAAATGAGCAATATGAATGTGGGAGGGCCACCTACTCAACAGCTATGGTATAGGGTGACACACAAGATCCTTTAAGGTTTTGGAGTCTTGTATGAAGTTCAATCAAGGCATCAAAAATGTAAGCTTTTCAACTAGTATTCCGGTACACACATGTAATGACCACTTGAATGGTACATGTATTAAAATATAATGGTGCATGTTAGCTACATGTGATTAAGTTGTTTGCATTTATTGTTTTGTGCATTGGTTGTAAAGTGTGTGTGCATCACTTCAAGTCTACTTGTAGCACAAATTACATACATGCACTAAACTAGGTTCCTGCATACACCTCATCATTCACAACTATAGGTACTCTGGGTACATGCTGCATTGCACGTACAGTGTATAATGACACCACTCACCTTGTCCTGCATGTTGACCTGTGCACCCTTATCCAGTAGCACATTCACACACTCCACCGCCCCTGCCTCTGAAGCCTTCATCAGTGCAGTCCAACCATCCTGTAATGATAAGTGCATATCATCATGGGAGCATGACCAATGTTAGATACAATACAATAACACACTACCCTACGTTCTACTACTGTACATCAAGTGTACCAATGGACAAATTCCTACAAAAGTCTTGTGATCTATATATAGCCATACATATAAGATCGGAGCTTTCAAAAGAAGAATTTTTATGAATGTCAACACTTTAGCAAGCAGGTGGATGTAATCCAAGTCCATAATTGAAGTGGAACCAAAGGACAGAAAGTATTACCCATCATTCTACCACAGCATAAAGAGTGATACAGTACCAAAGGACAAACACATAAATAAATAAAAGATTTGTGTTGTATTTATAGTCATACACATACCATGAAAGGAATCCAGCATAAAATCTGCGATTCTAAACGTTGCCTTTTTACACATTGTGTTGTACTTTTTCAAGCAGATGGATAAACTCCAAGACCATAATTGAATCACAAACAAAGAAGTCCAATATCGGGTATGGTATTGCAGCTACAGTGTAGGTTTGGAAATAGTGGAGTTGTGTGAAGTTGACATGTATGTTGCTTCATGTGTACGCTAATTGGAAGTGGATGTGGGAGGATTAGTGCTTGGTTCTACCTACTGTGGAGTGACATGTATTAATCTACATTTTGTTTAGTATCAAATCTGATTAATACTCTTAGCTTCTAATTATGCCTCTGAACAAACTACAAGTCAGATTGTGCTTGATATGCCTTGAAAAAGGGAGCTACATTTATGTCCACCTGCTATTATCAGCCCATCTTTTTTTCACACTTGATCACACGGTTGGGGCCGACATCTTTCTATTGTTTCTTTTCTGTATTTTTTGCTGCGAACATCAAGTCACATACAACTTGCACTAATAAGAAGTTGCAACATTACTTCCCAGCAATATATTAAATTCCAAACTGCCAACACCCAAACAATTTGCATTATTCTCTCTGTGCTCTCTACATAAGAGCAAAATATTCATAACAGGTAATTTCAAATGGCACTCACCTCATTCTGAATGTTGACCTGTACACCAAAATGCAATAGCATCTTAACACACTCCACCTTCCCTGCCTCTGAAGCCTTTAACAGTTCGGTCCCTCCCCACTGTAATGATAAGTGCAGTTCATCATGGGAGTAATACCAAATTCAAGTGCAGTACCATAAAAAACTACCAATTGATCTATTACTGTATGTCTTATTCTCTGATGAGTGACACACAGAATCTTGGCATTAGCCAAACTATTCAAATTCAAGACACAGAGTGATAACAAGTACATGTACACAACTACACCACATCAGCCAACACTCACATCAGTGAAGGGGAGGGTGATCCCCTATGACAATAGGGTCTTCAGTGGAGTCCCATCCCAGGAGCGTTTGGAGAGTGCTTATGATATCCTCAATACATGTACAGTGGTTTCTATATATCCTAGTGTGTGTATATATATTGCAGTTAGCAATGCCATCCCACCACAGCCAGTGAAGGTCAGGACTTCAATGCATGCTTGTAGTACACAAAGGTTCCGCATTTCTATCATGGATTTTTGCTGATGTAGGTATGTTTGTACTAATCTTGAAAATTAAATAACATTGCATCTATCCACTTAATACCATTCCTGCACACACCTCATCATTCACTACTGAGGACTCTGGGTACATGCTGCATTGCATACCCAGTGTACAATGACACCACTCACCTTGTGCTGGATGTTGATTTGTGCACCCCTATCCAATAGCATCTTCACACACTCCATGTAGCCCCTGTCATAGGCCCTCATCAGTGCGGTCCATCCCCTCTGTAATGATAAGTGCATACCATCATGGGGGTACCATCAATGCCAGATACAGTACAATAACACACTATACCCATCATTCTACTACTGTACGTAAGGTGACAGTACACAAGGACACACAGTTCAACAACACACCTACTCTACAGCTACGGGGTTGGGAGAGCAAACTATGCTATCAGGTTCTGGAGTCTTGTTTGAACTGCAATCAACTTTTATCAAGGTGCAAAAAATGTAAGTTTTTCAGTTAGTATTCATGTAATGACCACTTGAATGGCATGTGTATTAAAAAAAGATGGGAGTTTTAGCCACATCTGATTAAGTTGTTTGCATTTATTGTTTTGCACATTGGTTGTTAAGCTTGTGTGCATCACCCCAAAGCATACTTTGTAGCAGAAATTTAATAACATTACATGCAAGCACCAAACAGAGTTCCTGCACGCAGGCGATCGTTCACCACTGGGGAGGGACTCTGGGTACATGCTGCATTGCATGTACACACTGCATAATGACACCACTCACCTTGTCCTGCATGTTGACCTGTACACCTCCATCCAATAGCACCTTCACACACTCCACTGTCTCTGCCTTTGAAGCCATCATCAGTGCAGTCCATCCATCCTGTAATGATAAGTGCATATCATATGCCAGACACAGTCCAATAACACACCAACTATACTTCTACTACTGTTCACAAAGTACCAATGGATAAACACAATACATTGTTCATCAACATAACATATACGTTACACAGTAAACTAGACTCGCATACCATGATGTAATAGAATCTCACAGATATAATACATTACGTTATGGCACCCGAGACTACAGTGAACCAGGGAAACACGTGCATATTGGATTACCAAACAGTTCAATAACATCTAAAACTACACACAGAAGCAGGGCAGATGCAGAGGGGGTTCCAAATGATACTCACTATCAATTTGCATTATTTATGGTCCTACTAAGGCCATATATAGTGATAATTGATAGTGAATATCATCTCCAAACCCCTCTGTGTCCTTGGCAAAGCTTTGTATATGTACTATGACTCTTCCCCAGACTGTAATACAAAAGTGCTTCATACTGAAACCAGTGAGGGAGGGGCAATAGGCATATCTGTCATGTGTATATTGGAGCTTTGTCACCAACAACATATAACACCCCCCCCCCCCCCCCACTCAAATGCCATTCCTAAACATGTTTTCAACTTTCTAATTTCTTTGATATCTATCCCCTCACTTTGTCTGCATCAATATGCAAGGTTAGGTGACCCCTCCTACATTCTGATTCATAATGATGCACTTAAAAACTGAATACATTGGCTCTGTCATCAGGGTTTGGTATGAAACCCATTTTCCTTACAGATAGAACTTGAAATTAAGTAACATGGTACAGCATGTATGCACTAAATAGAGTTCTGCACACACATCATCATTTATTACTAGGGACTCTGAGTACATGCTTCATTGCATCTACACAGTGTATAATGACACCACTCACCTTGTCCTGCATGTTGACCTGCGCACCCCGATCCAATAGCATCTTCACACACTTCACATGCCCAGCCACTGAAGCCTTCATCAGTGCAGTCTGACCACTCTGTAATGATATGTACAGATTATCATGGGAGCACCACCAATGTCAAATACATACAATAACACACTACTCATCGTTTTACTACTGTAATCAGAGAGATAGAGAATACACAAGGACCAACACCACAAACAGTTCAACAACACATTCCACTTTGACACAAGTCTGCTCTCTCATACGCTTTCCCCTCCCCCCACGTAAATTATGTGGATGCACATCCAGTGCATGGGAAAGTAAAAATTAATCACAAACTGCACTGATGATGGCTTCAGAGAGAGGGCACACAGAAGAGTGTGTGAAGGTCCTATTGGATAGGGGTCCACAGGTCTACATGCAGAGGAGGGGAGTGGTGTCATCAAACTCTGGGTACATGTACATGCAATACAGCATGTACCCAAAGTTCCCTGTAGTGAATGCTATTTAGTTTCTGCTACAAGGAAAGTATACTCCATACCTGTTCAGTGGGCACCCCTCCTACATTACATTCTTATCAAGAGGTCCCCCTCACAAGCATTATTAGCCATGTTGTACCATTAAATGGGTCGTTTGTTATGTGTGTACTGGAATACTATATGGAAGCTTACATTCAAAACCATTTTGTGGCACCTTTGTAGCACTTGTGTGCATCACCCCCAAGTATACTCTCGTTACTTGTAGCAGAAATTGACATGCATGCACTAAACAAGGTTCTTGCATTGCATGTACACAGTGTATAATGACATCACTCACCCTGCTCTGCATGTTGACCTGTCCACTCCTATCCAATAGCATCTTCACACACTCCAACTTTCCTACCACTGAAGCCATCTGTAGTGCGGTCCATCCATCCTGTAATGATGAGCGCACATCATGATGGGAGTGACCGCAATGTCAAAAACAGTACAATAACACCAGATATAATATATAGATGAATTGGAAACGATGCCAATCGACACTAATTAAAAAGTGCAATCCTGGAACAAATCCTTACAAGCAGCAGCTCACACAGTCTGTATAAGAAGGTGGCTACAGTAATGAGCAATTCTATTAAAAGCATGCATGCCCCCATGGATGACAATACATAGTGTCCATGGGGAGCTGTAATCAAATAGAAGCTTGATACTCTTGATATTTCCAATGTAGGGGTGAAACGTGAAAATAATGGAATCGCCGTGTGTCAGTCTTTCTGCATCATGAGATTATTCCACCTCATTCTTGAGCAAAGCAGAGGGTTACCTTTGATGACAAGTTCTCTAACACTTGTAACTCTCTACAAGTGTCTCCTTTTTAGTGTGCTTGAACTGGCCATGTGTGTAGGCATGTTACCATGAATGCTCAAGTGGATGTACACAATAATTATGTCAATGTGATGTCTATACTTAACTGTTCCTCCTGTAGAGATTGAAAAGTCTTGTCTGAACTAGTGTCAGCCATGTTGGTGATAACCTGAGACATGTACCATCGTCACCTCATCCATTGTAGGTGCAGCACTGCACTCATGGGTAGGGTAATCTCCAACTTTTAATTCTCTCATGCAGGCTACACAGTGGACCTTTATGTCCTCTATCAATGTAAATACTAGATTTCAGATGTGATGGTATTAATCAGGGTATTAATCAGAGTTTGGAATAGAATATCCAAGAACAGTAGGTTGTCCAGAATGGCTCGATTATTAGTGCTGGCCAGTGGGACATCATGATTGGGTGATCCTTTTAATGCTGACAGTTATGCTGTTAATGTAATTAATTGCTGTTTGGCGACCTTATGTGCTTGTGTATGTTTGATACCTCTCTTGATCTGGGTGACTACTTCACATGTACATTCATGTATGTGTAAGGGTCATTCCTGAGCAGGAGTTGTGAGTCACATCTTCCGATTTCTCAAATACGTTAGTCTTCATATGAAAGAGACTTTTATCCCATTATTGAGATGATAACCTAAATGGTCTACAAAATACACACCAGCGAAAAAATAATTTATAAAAAATTCCAACTTTGCACACTCATATCTTTGTCATTATATCCCTGACAGGGGTGCGCTTGGCATCATATTAAAGGTCATTATATGCAGAACTGATGTATGATATTATCTTTGGGGTGTGGTCAAAGGGTAAATATTTAATCATGCTCCAATCACGTTTTGCAATATAGAGGCCTCTTCCCAGTTAATACACAACTTTTTTTATTTTGGATTATCGAAGGTTCTATCATTGCGAATGTTTTTCCGAAATTGGCATCAACAACAAACCCTGCAAACCAGACAGGATTGAATCTGATGACGCCATAGTTGTCTCATCAAAACACTCTTGTTTACATTCTAAGTGGTCTTATGTAACCCTCGAACCACTGTGGTTTCATCTTCTAGGACGATTCAGCACATCACCGGTTGCATAAATAGCAAAAGAATAGGGGGTGGATCTGTGGTAGATCATTGCTAATGTCAATATTGAAGACACTATTGAGACGTTCAGATAATACTGTACACTATTATGATGGTCTCTTTCTCTTTTCTTTCAACCACCAAAATATTCAACAACCAAGTCACTACACTTGAAAAAAGGTTCACTGCATTTCAAAAAGCGCCACAGGAAGTGGAATAATAGAAAAAAAAAACGCTACCAAATGTCAATATCTACACCTTTAGCTTAGACAACTACAGCAGCATAATAAAAAAACTGAACTTGTGATATCTGGGTGTAGTGAGCAATAGAAGGAGGAGGATGACAAGCGTTTGTTCTGGACCTGCGATACCACACCAAAGTTTGAAGTATTGGAATTGAGCCGTACTCATCGTGGTGAAACTGCAAGGAAACAGGGGCCCTAATTAGAGTTAAGCTTGCTACTCCAAGGCAATGACGAACCGCTCTGCAAGGTGCAGAAGAACTCAAATCATCACTGATCTATTCTTCACCTGTTTCTACTCATATTGAATGCAAACTAGTTTACGACCTGTACCGAGAAAAAGAAAAGAATGGAGATCAGTACTTCCATTCCAAGCAACACTACATAGCATGGTAAGGGCTAGTATCTCAATGGACCATTAAACCTGTCTCTCTAAAATATGGTAGTCCAACACTACCACCATCACAGCCCTCCAATAAAGCATCACCATCTGATCAGAAGGAAATAGACATGGCTCGAATCAGATTTGTAAGAACAATGCAAAGTAATATATACATGAATATACTTAAGTGCTATTACTTTAATGAAAGATCAATTATCAATAAGCTACCTAATTTGGACTCCCTCCTGATTTCTTCCATCCATGATTTTATTCTAATTACAGAAACCTGGCTTTCACCTTACACGCATGATGCTATGTTGATAAATGGTGCTCCCTATCAAGTTATTGTAAAGATTGACATAACATTATATACTGATGACTCCAAACTATATATCACCCAATTTCTTAATACTGATCTTTCAGCACAATCACAGGCACTCCAGATATTTAGCACATGGAGTAACATCTGGCAGCTAATATTGCATACATGTATTCTAAATGTAATTCAATGTACTATGGAAATGTTGCTATTCCTGCTCAACATTATTTACTAGACAGCATTTCATTAGCGGCTGTGGTTAAAATTTGTGACCTTGGTGTAGAGCAGAGGGGCGGAGGTAGTGGAGTGTGAAAGTAATTATAATGCGCCAAACAGGGTTCCTGTAAACACCTCGTCATTCACTACTGGGGACTCTGGGTTCATGCTGCATTGCATGTACACAGTGTATAATGACACCACTCACATTGTCCTGCATGTTGACCTCTGCACCCCTATCCAATAGCACCCGCACACAATGTATGTGCCCTTGCATTGAAGCCATCATCAGTGCACTAGATCCATCCTAAAATGTTAAGTGCATATCATTATCATGGGAGTACCATCAATGTCAGATACAGTACAATACGACACTACCCATCGTTATAGTTCTGAAGTGATAGAAGTACATAACATCAACACTCACATCAGCGATGGATACAGGATTTAGGGGAGGGGGACCTGGGATGGGTGTGGGAGAGGTGATACCCTATGATGGGGGGAGTCCCAGGAGCTTAGAGAGTGCTTATAATATTCACAATAAAAATATGATATTGTTTTTGTACACTTTACCAATTACTATTAGTTTTAGCTGATGAGCACTTCAGTGCTACGTGCAGGAGGGGGCACATTCCCTACATCCAATTTGGACACCATCTTCATACAACCCCCTCGTCACAAATCTTGGATCCACCCATGCATTCCTAAATTGTCAGTTACATGCTTAACTGCAAACCTCTAACAGAAAAAGGGTTGGAGTTTTAATGGACTACTGAGTGTGATGCAGCATTTGTTGAGCGGCTGATGTCTGCACCTATTTTGGCATTTCTCGATTTATCTAAATAATTTATTCATGACACAGATGCCAGTGATTTCGGACTAGGAGCTGCATTGTCGCAAGTGCATGAAGGGAACGAACGCATCATAGCCTATGCCAGCTGAACACTCACCAAAGCCAAAAGACGATACTGTGTTACGAGGAAGGAGTTGTTGGCAGTGGCAACATTCGTGAAGCATATTCAAGTGTACCTTCTTGGGCGACATTTTATTGTACGAACTGAACATGGTTTCTATACAGTGGCTCTATAAATTCAGAGAACAAGAGGGACAGATGATGAGATGGATAGAGCTACTTCAAGAGTTTGACTTCAACGTCATGGGCATAGCCACACCAATGTGCATGCTCTCTGCTGTCGTAAAAGTTCCGAAACAGAATCTGAGAGAATTCAGAGTGACATTGTGTCAGCTGCTCCACTTACACTCAAGGACTCTGTGTCTCTACATGAGCCTGACTTGCGACAGTCACAACAAGATGATGAAGCTATTGGGCCAATCTACCAGTCACTGCGTATAGGAACAAGGCCAAACCTTTCAGATCTGAAGGGAAAAGGCAGAGAATGTGTGGAACTGGCTCAACATTGGGACCAACTGGTGCTTAAGGATGATATTCTATACAGACAGTTCGAAGACACCACTTGCGTCTGCATACTCAAGTGCTAGGGGATCACCTGAGAGAGGCGAAGACATTAAGTCCACTTTGAGAACGGTTTTATTGGCTGGGGCATGCAAACGACGTACAGATGTAGTGTAATAATTGTCCACATTTTGCAGTTAGGAAGAGCCCAACCCAGAAACGCAAAGCACCATTCCAAGGAATCGTCACAGGATACCCGTTGGAAATGGTGGCAGTCGATATCACTGAGCCTTTCCCAAGAGGTGAGAGTGGTAATGCCTACTATTGGTGGTTTTGGATTATTTCACCAGATGGGTAGAGGCGTACGCAATTCCAAACCAAGAAGCAGCTACAGTCTCTGATAAGCTGGTTAAGAAATTGTTTTTCCGGTTCTCTGTACCAGGAAAACTCCACTCGGACCAAGGACGCCAATTCCAATCCAGTATCATACAAGGAATATGCAAGTTGCTGCACATACAGTAGTCCGAGACCATGCCCTATCACCCTCAGTGTGACAGGTTGGTAGAAAGATTGAATCGCACACTTATAACATGTTGGCAACCACAGTTCATGAGCACCTAAGAGATTGGGACAAACACCTACGTCAGCTCTGTATGGTATATAATACTTCTGTGCAGTCCTCGAGCTCCGCAGATTTCACTCCATTCTATATGATTTTCGGAAGGCAGGCCAAGTTTCACGTGGATATTTTACATGGATCACCACCAACAGAGCCGCTGCCCTGTCATGTATATGCACAGAGTTTTAGGAAACAGACTGGGGGTTGCATACTCGAAAGTTAATGGCACTGCTATTCATAGGCAGAAGGAATTGTACAATACCAAACTACATGGGCAGGAATTCAAGGTGGGAGATCTGGTTTGGTTAAATAATCCAGTCGTGGCTAGGGGAGCATCACGGAAACTGCTGGAGCGGACCCTATACAGTGGAGAAGAAGCTGTCTACCATTGTATATATAGGATTCAAGACACGAGACATGTAAGAAGAAACCGTCAGATCGTATACTTTAATTAGCTAAAGCCTTGTGCACCATCTACCAGCATTCCAGAAGGTATCATATAACAACAAACATCATCCAATCTCTCAGAGAATCCAGCATCTACAAGCAAAGCTAAATCATCTCCCACCCCCTGGAATCAAACTGCAACTCTTTGATGAAAATGATAAATGACCTGTGCAGGAGATGCTAAAGGTGTCAAGACAGTCAGTTCAGCAAAATCTGGATACACAGGTCGACTTTGAGCATAAGAAGTATTCAACTCTTTGAACGCCAAGTGCATATAAACATGCATGCTCACAAAATGAGAATTATCTGCCTCACCATTTATGCAGTGCAATGTGTTATATTGTGTTGATCAAAATCACTTTGAATATGCGTACAAGTGCAATACTGACATGCATGTAACCCCATAACTAGTCATACAAATATGTGGTCCTGGTGTAAGCACATTTTGTGTGTCCATTATAACCCGCTGACACCTTTTGATGCAACAACCCATAATGCTAACTTGCAAAAGGGGGACTGAACAGGCATGATATACTACACTGATCTGGGCTACGCATTCCTGTCCTTGCAGTATTAAAGTGATTCATTAGTGAAATCATCTGAATAATGGGGTTCTTTAGCCAGTGTGAGAGGAAACATAATTACTTTGTACATGGACGTATAAGATTACAAGTGCAGCAAGCATATGCTAGTGTCATAGAGTTGTGACTGATCAGCACATTTTTGCATGCAATATCTAACTCATGCACGAATGGTATAGCGGTTGTGTGTGCATGCATGCATACACACATTTGGCGTTCAAATAGTTAAATACTACTGGACATGAGATTCCTGGGAATGAAGCCCCTCTGAATGGCATCGGGATGGGAGGATACTGAAAATGCGAAAATAATCCCTCTGATAATGTAGAGGTGCCAATACTCCCAGCACCTTCCCCGGTTGCAAGCAGAGAACAAGCACACAGATATCTAGCAAAAGTTCTGAGACGTCTGCAGTACTACGGCCAAACATACTACATCTAGCTGTCTCACGTCTCAGAAAAAGGAGAGGTGTAACGGAACTCCATTTATAATGATCTGCGCTTGAGCAGATGTTCTTATCTATTGTGTATAAAACCCTCTGTATGTACATACGTTGACAGTTCCCATTACATTGTCTGTTGATCTAACCTGGAGTGGCGATGCGTGCACTACACATACACTAAACGTGCATACACGTCATCATCCACATGCTGCATTGCATGTACACAATGTATAATGACATCACTCACCTTGTTCTGCATGTTGACCCGAGCACCCCTAACCAATAGCACATTCACACGCTCCACCTTCCCTGCTTCTGAAGACTTCATCAGTGAGGTCCATCCATTCTGTGATAAGTGCATATCATCATGGAAGTACCATCAATGCCAGTTACAGTACTATAACACACCACTCATCATTCTACATAAAGTGATAGAGAGTGCACAAGAACCAACACCATCATACAGATCAACAGCACATTCTGCTTACACCAAAAAGAGGCAATGTCTCCATTGTGAGGAATATACAGTGTTCCCTCATACCCCATGATGTCATAAACCTCTAATATCCCCTCACTCCACACCCTACATAAAATCACATCTCTCCATTAGTTCAAACACACTACAGTACCTCACACAGAGAACCAGTACTCATTTTGTGGATGTACCTCATCCCCAGACCATCATACAACAAGCCAGGGAGGACGTGTGTGCTAAGTGCATATTTGGAGACACTTATGGTAAGAGAAGAAGACTTGAGGATATGTTAAACACCAGAAAACTAAACGTGTTCAAACGACCCATACGTATTGTTACTTAGGGATTTCTCGACATTACACGTAGCGTCCGACATTACACGTAGCGTCCGACATTACACGTGTCTCTCACTCCATATTCATCAGCTGCATCGATGTCTGCACCCATATCGAGAAGTCGAACGATATCCTCCGCATTATCACCTTCTGATTCTGCTGCAGCTCTTAGCTTCTTTTCCAGTTCCTACAGCGATGGAATGATGTTTGTGTGGGGTCGGGTAATCTCCACCACTATTCACACCGATCTCATGTTTTATTATCAGGGGCATGCGATAAACAGATACTTCATTACCATCGTGGACGACGCCATCCATCAGCAGTCAGTAAACGGCGTAGATTTGGGAGGTGATTCGTGCCGCCCGCAAGCACACGACAACCGCAAAGTCGCTCGCGACCATATATGGAAATTATTGTCACAAACGCCTTCTGTACCGTATACATATTGATTTCTAATAAATAGATGTTTAGCCTGCATTAAAAATGGACCGAAGAAGCACAGACTTCAGTTTCGTATTGCTGCTCTTTTGATACGTGGGTCTGTCAATTGCTTCAAGCTAATACCTTCGGCATCAAATGCATGATTCACTATCTTACATGGTGTACCCATAAGGCTTGAAACCGGTTGTTCCGGAGCTCCGCGACGGTTAACCGATTGCGAGAATCAAATAACCGCCCCAATTGGTTGGTTGTATTTCGGCTAAATAACCGCTTCAACCGGTTGTTAGAAACTTTGAACAACCTCAACCGACCGGTTAGTATTTTAGCAAGTGGCCTCACGCGAGTTTTACACTTGCAATAGTGCTGGGCACGAGAAAACAATAAGCGGACGAGAGCGAACAACGGAAGGCAGGGATCCATCTATATTAATAGCAACTAATCTTTTAATTGTAATTGTTATATAATTATAACAACTCCTCTATTCACCCTAATGGTGAGTACGCGCGCACAGCATGTCGTACGCGGCGAGATCAGCGACGTGCTTCGGAACTAGTATACGCTGTGGACCATATCATCTTACTTGCCATGTGGCAAAGTGCTAGTCGGGCGGGTTTATTACCGCGTTTGGTCGAGTATTCGGTTGAAAAGCATATACCAAGATTTGTCCTGGAATTTTACATAATATTATCGTTTATATGTAATAATGAACCCGCTGCAATCCGATTGTACTGCACTCCCCGTTGCAGGGTATAGGCTTAATTGTCACCCAAACGCCGTAGTAGGGCCCGCCCGACTAGCAAAGCGCTGGTTTAGCTTTTGATCCATCGGTAATGCATAAATCATTGATAATTAATTTTTAAACCGGAAATTACCGGTTATTTTAAAACGAACAACCTTAACCGACCGGTTATTTTTTAAACAATCACTTTAACCGACCGGTTTTTTCTATTTTAATAACCTGTTACAACTGGTTTTTTCTAAGCTAACAGGTTTCAAGCCTTATGTACCCACCAGTGGCGTGGTGGCTATTTCATGCTGGGGGGCCTGAATATGTGGATGCGCCTCCCCGCCCCCCCCCCCCCCCCCCCCCCCCCCCCCTTCCCATCCCCCTCGCTTCCTAGCGTTTACATGTAGCACTTTACGCAAGCAGCAAATCAACGCAATATTGTGTTCAATTCAGTGCGGTGTTGCATGTGCACGTGTATAACGGCATGAACAATGTATCGGCAAAGCAATGCTCGGGACAATTCCGCCGAGCTGCGAGCGAATTCATCAATAATTGCATCACTATTAATCGTTTTCAAAATTTTCCTTTCAGATGCTATTAACAGTAGCCCATCTAGTTTCTCCTGCATCAGTGTAACGATTATATGAGCAATGATCCAATCACAGGCAGTTACATAGCACGTGTCTATACCTATAAAAATATATCTAACAGTCAGGTGAGGTTCAGGGTGCAGACATGTAAGATGCGCGTCTCAGTCTGTCCTGCGATGCGCAGCTGACGTCACCATTACATCACTCCCTTCTTTCAGTGTTGAAGGTACGACCGTACCGCTCTGGAATACGGCGGTCCCTGGTCGGGTAGCGACGTGGATCAGGCACTGGAGCTGGACCGTCTTCATCCTGGACATCGTTGTCGGTGGGCTGCTCATCATCGTCGTCCAATAATTCATCAGCGTGTAAAACCTTCAAAGTGTAGGTTTTTACAGAAGGAGGTCAAATTTCTTGGGCACGTAGTATCTGAAAATGGGATCTCAACCGATCCTGGTAAAACCGAAGCAATACAGAAATGGCCGGTCCCTCGTAGCAGGCGTGAATTGCAGCAATTCCTAGGACTAGCAAATTACTATAGGCGATTCATAAAAAGCTTCGCGTTGATTGCCAAACCTCTCCAATATCTAACCGAAAAGAATGCCCCGTTTGAGTGGACTGCAGCATGTCAAAAATCCTTTGACGATCTACGCAAATGTCTAGCATCGGCTCCCATCCGCCTTGCTTACCCCGACAACTCAAAACCATTCCTTTTAGACACTGATGCAAGCGATATCAGAATAGGTGCCGTCCTTTCACAAATCCAGGACAATGAGTCGGAAGGTGTAATAGCGTACGCTAGTCGATCGCTCAGTAGACAAGAACAAAAGTATTGCGTAACCCGAAAGGAATTATTAGCTGTGGTGGAGTTTATATACACATGTACATCATTTCCGACCCTACTTGTTAGGTAAGAAATTCACTTTAAGAACAGACCACAGTTCGCTAATATGGATGCAGAATTTCAAGGAACCAGAGGGGCAATTGGCACGTTGGTTGGAAAAGCTCCAAGAATATGACTTTTCCATTTTGCATCGTCAGGGTTCCCGTCACAGCAATGCAGACGCCCTATCAAGAATTCCGTGTAGGCAATGTGGACGGGGTGATTTGTGCGGGAGAAGTGTGTGCTGTGGATGCTGTTTTGCCTTTTATTCCTCAGACAAACTCTCTAGATGAAGTACGGCGCATGCAAGCTGAAGACAACATTGTTGGACCTGTTTTAGAAGCTGTTGAACGAGGCAAAGTACCAGAACCTGACGTTTCCAAGTCGTGGAGTAGGGAGAGCCGCCTGTTGTTACAAAAATGGGACACACTTATCTGCAACTGTGGGGTGCTCTGGAGATGTGTCTCAGAGGGAAAGGAGCGTCGTCAACTGCATGGTTCTACCGTATAGACTGCATGGGAAAGTCATTCAAGACCTGCATGAAGGTGCCGTTGGAGCTCATCTGGGAGAAGAAAAGGTACTGTCACAACTAAAAGAACGTTTGTATTGGCCAGGGTGCACTGAAGCGGTGAAGACTTGGTGTAGGTCGTGTACGACTTGCGCATCCAGGAAAATGACAACTCTAGCCAGAAAGGCGGAATTGCACACTATACAGACGGGTTACCCCAAACCGTACCACCCACAGGGTACCAGTATGGTGGAACGGTTTAATAGGACATTACTCAGCATGTTAGTTAACGTCACTCATGACCATCCGGGGGATTGGGAACAACATATTCGTAAAGTGTGCTTAGCGTATAATTCAAGTGTTCACTCAGCCACAGGATTTAGCCCCTTTTTCCTCATGTTTGGACGCGAAGCTAAGCTCCCAGTTGACCTCATGTACGGCTCCAACCGGATAGAGGAGAGGTGTGCAACGGAATACGCCCATAACCTAAGGGAGGGACTTCAGTCTGCTTATGCCCTGGTGAGAGAACACTGCAAGGCTGAGCATCGACGGCAAAAGGACATATACGACGAGAAGGTCCACGGGAAACCCTTCGTCCCTGGAGAGCTGGTATGGCTACATTCACCAGCTGTCCCGCGCGGTCAGTCAAGAAAACTGCATCTCCCATGGAAGGGCCCATTGAAAGTCCTAGAGCGCAGGGGAGATTGTGTATACAAGATTGCAAGGCCTAGGGGTAAGAAACCCCAATGGGTGCACTTCGACAGACTGAAGCCTTACGTTGGTAGAGACGTACATGACCAAAATGATGCAGCCGACAACCATTTCCCAGCCGCGCAGCAGACAAGCAGTCGAGACGACAATTCACAATCTGCAACAACAGTTCAGCAGCCAGTCGGTCAACCTACAATTGCTGATGAATTATTGGACGACGATGATGAGCAGCCCACCGACAACGATGTCCAGGATGAAGACGGTCCAGCTCCAGTGCCTGATCCACGTCGCTACCCGACCAGGGACCGCCGTATTCCAGAGCGGTACGGTCGTACCTTCAACACTGAAAGAAGGGAGTGATGTAATGGTGACGTCACATCGCATCGCAGGACAGACTGAGACGCGCATCTTACATGTCTGCACCCTGAACCTCACCTGACTGTTAGATATATTTTTATAGGTATAGACACGTGCTATGTAACTGCCTGTGATTGGATCATTGCTCATATAATCGTTACACATGCACTGTCGATCTCAGTCGAGTCTTGACCCTTTTCAGTGCAGAAAAACTACGTTCAGCTGTGCATGAACTAATAGGGATGCCAAAGCTATTGAATATGCCTTACTGAGCTCGGGAAATGCATCCACAAGGTGATACTTGGGATTACAAAGGAGAGTTAATGCCGCCGGAAAAGACAAATTCAAATTAAAGTTATCACTTTGATTTACTTCGTCATCTTCCTCATTTATTTTAGAACACTTTCATCTTCTGAAATGCGTAAACTTCAACTGCAGTGGAAAAATTCCACAGTTCCTCAGAGCACCTAGAGGAATCCAAATTGTACTTATCGCAAAAACGCTGCTATCTGGGATTGCACCGTTTCTAATGACACATTAAATGATGCATGAGAACTGGACAGGCGAAAACACAGCAAGCGACTGCAATAGTTATTGTTATTAGATTTCTTAAGGACATAAGGAGAGTATTTACTAAAACATAAAAAGTGCTGCGTTTCCACACAAATTCAGGTGTCTCAACTTCAAAGCATTCTTCTGTATGAATTGCTAGATCCCGTTCTTGTCTTTGCGGCGACGAATATGACTGATTTTCGATTCTATGACACTATAGCCTGCCGTTACGGTAGCTTACTCTAGCAGAGTTTATCATTTTTTCGAAAGAGTTAATTGCACTTTGCATCATGGCCAGCGCGTTGCAACTATCCATGTTCACAGTTTGCAAATAACGGCTCAGAGGTCTGGGGACTACAACGATCTCCTGGAAAAGATACATGTGTAGCGCATGCGCACAGGCGCTTTAGTAGTTAGGGTGTGGTTTGCACATGCGCGAGGAGTTAGAACTCTGACTATTTAATGAGTCTCAATTGTATTGGTGTGGATCCTAAGTCCTGATTACTATTGTATCCGCTACACATGGTTGCTATGAATTGCTTTGTATTGATAGAAGAAAGCAATCCCGTTGCATCAGATCTATGCTTTGTATCAAATGGGTTATCCATTTGAATTTTGTCAAGAGTTAGAATAATATGTTTATGACATGTGCTCCCAGGTTAAGGAGTACATTTTTGCATTCCCAGGGGAGTACATTTTTGCACTCCCAGGTTAAGGAGTACATTTTTGCACTCCCAGTACATTATTTAATACATTTAATTAAACTCATCATGAAGTCACATGTGGCTGGGACTCTTCTGCTTCAAACATTTCAAAAAGTAGAATATTTGCTTCAGTATGTTCAGTTTGGACCATATTCGGATCCAGTGGTCTGCATATCAGTATGTCTTGAATAGACAGGCTTTGTTCATTTTGGTTGAAATGAGAAAGTCTAGGTAATTCAATGCTAAAAAACTCCTGCCATTCAATATTAGAGTGTGGTTTCAGCCAGTCTCTCCACTTTGGTAGATCCTACTGAAGCCGTGGAAGATCCAGCTTCTCAAATGATGGTTCACAGAACTGCAAATCGTTGATTGGTATTGACTACATGTATATGTGTATGGTGTTGTGTAATGAACATAAATTAAAATGTTAAATAACTTACGGTTAGTAGTTGAATCCCTGTTTCAGGGATCCATGCTTGCCCACTTTATTGCCTGTAATGCATCACTATATTCTCACCACAATGACTTTGGGTGAATCTAAAACAGTGTGGCTCAGTGTGGCCATGAATTTCCTGAATGTGCGGAATCATCCAGTTTTTAACATCAAGTAAATGCTCAACAAGTATAGCTTTTGGGTTTGGAGTAAAGCTCTTAGTAATCACAGACTGCAATTCTAAAATAGAAATTCAATATGAAAAGTCGTGTGTAACTAATGGTATGTATTTGTACCATAGAATGTTTCAGCTCCATTTTTACGCAACCCTTCGGATATCCTAGAAAAGCAACATCTTCGTGGGTGTGACCAACAGGTAAGAAGTTTATGCGCACCTGGACACATGACATTGATTCCTAATTAAGTGAAAATTGGGGAAATTACACCACACCTTAGAAAAAAACTTAAACTTCACTAGTAAGGCACAAGATGCCATTACAAATTTGTTCTTGTTTTCTCTAAAGAACGTCAAGAGCGTTGAAGAATTTTTAAATGGACTTTGCATTGCATTACGCTTACGAGGTTCACGGAGGGAGCCACAGTTATGCTGCTCACCCTGATGATGAGCAATTCTTGTATGCATTATCAGATGTGTATGTGGCATTATCTGATGCTGAGTGTTTAAGGCTGGCTGCTCGGCACAATATCAATGGACATTTTCACTGTGAAATCATATGGAGAAATGGCCCATACATAGGCGGTCATCTTGCTTTTATTTTCAAATTGAATTTCAAACACGTTTATAATTTACGATAAATCGGACTGATTGTGATCCTGTGCTTTATAAGATTATGTCATGAACCATTCGTAAACTAAAATCAAGACAAAAATTTAATTTCTACCGCGCATAATTTATTCATAAACGGAGTAGTCATACGTAATACCTGCGTCATCTTAGAATAAAGTTACAAATTATGTCGGGTTGACGGTTATAAACTTTAATAGCTGCGACACGGCTGTTTGGCCTCATGCATATTGCGGCTAAATAGATATTTGCGGAATATCTGATCACTAGCCTAGCAACTATCATAGCAACCAAATAACAACTTTGTCGCCCACTTTTAAGGGCATCTAACACAGTAGACTAGTTTAAAACATAGCATTCTGCATAACTCACTCACTACCGAAGCTAGCTGTATGTATACGCATTTAAGAATTGCTATTACGTTGCTTGTGCGCACGTGATAAACAATCGTGGTTTTAGAGAATTCGTCGTACCGCTATCAAAGTGATTTGTTTTGTAAGTAACCTGCAGTTTTCCCGAGTATACAATTAATACCGTCCTATACAGCAATCGTATCATAGTAATTCTGTGAAGGTTTGGTGAACAGAGGGTTTTTTTCTCGCCCGTTGTGCATTTGCAAAGACGTGCGATCGTACGTCAGAAAGTCGGGTTTCTGCACTTCCTATTGTTTCAGAGTAAAAATTACAAGCATGGAACAACATCAAGAGTATCTAAACAGGCTATGTCGAGTTTGTGGACGATATTCTGGATCTCAACGCAACAGAGAGCCAGTGTACAAGTGTTCAGAATATTCATCTGAGCTCAGCAGGGTATTTGAGATCAACATTGCCAAGGACCTGGATACTGTCCATCCATCAAATTTTTGCAAGCCATGCCATATTGTTGTACATACATACATGAAAGCCTTAAATGAAGGAAAGGTCTACAAGTACTCAACAGTATTGTTCAGTGGTTGGGGACCACACTTGGAGGACAGGTGCAGTACTTGTGAGCACGTGAAATCACTTCAATTGGGTGGAAGGCCAAAGAGGAAAGCTGGATCTGGAAGACCATCAATCAAAGATATCAATACTGTTATCAGCCACCTGGAGTGTATTGCACCTTATCCACTTGTTCCATACACTTCTATTATGCCCACAGCATTGGATAAACAGTTATCAGTGAATGCAGAATGTCCATTATGCCTAATGCTTCTTAACAGTCCAGTAGAACTAATTAACTGTGGTGCAGTAGTATGCTTCCAGTGTTGTTGCTTGTGGTTGGAAACCTCTGGAACACTTTCATGTCCTTGCTGTTATGAACAACCTCTAAGTGTCTCTATGGTACGGCCAGCAAGCAACTTTGTACAGGATGCTCTAAGAAAAATAAGGGTGATTTGTATGAATTGTGCAAGACCATTGGAGCTTGGTCATTATGAACACCATTTGAATAGTGGCTGTAGTTATTTGCCCATTGAAAGTGCTATTGAAGGAATTCTTCTCCAGCCAGAAAGTGCACCACTATCAAGTATAGAGTCTGCTTTGCAAGCAAATTTAGTTAGGCGTTCCCTTTCTATGAGCCCTGATAAGGATGTAATGGTAGTTAAATCTGTAGGAAAGGTATGTAAATTCTGTGTATCTTGTTCTACACCTCATTTTCTGCTTACATGTTTATAGCCACTTGTACTTACAAAGCTGACTACACCATCTATTCGGTCAAGTATTGCATCCGCCAAAACTGTGAAAAGAAGAGTTCAGTACTTAGCCAAAGTACGAAGATATGTCAGTGGATGTGATACCACTGCTCAACTTTCACAGGAAATAAGATCTTCTACTGTTGAAGAGCGTTCCAGGATTTTAGATGAATTGACATCACAGAGTGGATGCAGGGTCTCTGTTTCAACAGAGGAATCACTAGCAATGAAGGCTAACCTTATTATTCCCTGGAACAAGATTAGAGTGATGAGAAGGTACATGATTGTGCATTGAGCTGAATAACATCCTTTATCTCTTATAGATGGTTAAAAGCATGGGGTATTCAACTTGCCAGTGAGCAGAAAATGCGACAAAGAGCAAGTGCTCTTATTGGAACAAACATGAGTGCCGAGATGATACCATTACTATTCAAACATAAGGGTGGAGCTGATGAAATTAAACCAGCCCCTATAGCATACATACCTCACTTGTGGGCTAGAATACAGACTCTATTAGAACAGAATGATGTCACAGGGTGAGTAATATGAACACTACTGCATTGCAATCCATACTGCCTCAACTTAGGGTGGATCGTCTAACTTGGCACAATGGTGTAATTCCTGCTGATGAACTTTGGGTCAAAATAGGTGGAGATAAAGGTGGAAATACCTTTAAATTTTGTTTTCAGCTTCTGAATGTTGTTACACCTAATTCTGTTGAGAATACATGTGTTGTAGCAATATATTCTGGCCAGGACTCTTTTGTGAATTTGAAGATCTGTTTAGAACGATACGCTCAGCAATTAGCAGACATTGAAGCAGCAGGTTGGAGGTGAGACAACGAATATTACACTTTGTTTTTCACAAGATATTAATCACTTCAGAGGGAAGAAAATACGTTTTTTTCTATGTGGTGATTATGAATTTCTTTGTGAAATAGAAGGAATATCTGGTGCAAGTGGTAAGTAAATGTTTTATTCAATGTATTGGTATGTTGTATACATTTTAATACCCAGGCCGCCATTTTTGTTTGTGGTGTTTTATGACACATGATGAGATTATTTTGCCACCAAATCTTGAACATACGATACAACTACGAACAATTGCATCACTGTGCTATGATCATAGCAGATTTATGAATGCTGGGGGAGATTTAAAGTTAGCTAAGACATTCAATAACGCTATTCGGCAACCTCTCTTTCTTACCATACCTCTGTCTCAGGTACGCCAATTCAAATATACTTATCTGCATGTTAATGCAATGTTATAATGCTTAGGTATGTCCCCCTGGACTTCATATAACAATGGGTATTTTTTTGAGATTGTTTGTTCTGCTGGAAGAGGATTGTCATAAGCTGGATTGCAGAGCTGTTGTTTTGGATGGAGTGTCTGTTATCTCCTATGATAACTACTGTGCAGCATTAGTTACTAAAAGGGAACTAATGGATGAAATGGTATCACTGAAGGATACAATCCAATGCTTTGAACAGCATGTGGTATACATGCTATCATATGGTGAAGAAGAAATGGATGCAGCTGTAGAGCTTATGAAGCTTGAAATTGAAGGGAAAAAACAAAGGCTTAATGTTGTGGTAAGATTTTAGTTATTAATGCAGAATATGTTTGATTGTAATACGTTATAAACCTAGGGTGAAGAGATTGACAAACTTGAAGTAACTTTGAAAGTGGATTTCAAAAAGGAAGATGGACCCTTTGTGAAGGCTCTAGACAATGCACTAGCCTCTTTTCATGTAAAGAGGCAGGCATACTACAGTGGAACATTTGTGGGTAATCATGTTCACAGAGCATTAAAGGTAACACTGTATTTTGACCACAAAATATCAAACATGATTATACCTTCTAGGCGAACAACGTTGCAATACTTTGCAATTCTATTGTATCAACTGCAGAAGACTACCCACCATTGTGTAGTGAAGCAAGAGCTATAAGCCAGAAGTACTTGTCACTTTTTAACTTATTTCAGAAGTGCCATAACATATATGACAAGAACATTGTCTCTGATGAAGAAATAGAGCAATTGGGTAAGTGTAAATTATGAGTCAGTATTGTGAGTGAAACAGTACACTTTCATATTTGTTTTGTAGAAGATAGCATTGGAGCATTCATGGCCTTTTATCGCAAAAACTTTGCTACTCATTCAGTGCTGCCAAAGATGCACTTCTTAGAAGTCCATGTTGTACCTTATCTGAAACAATGGCACATGGGCTTTGGATTTTTGGGTGAGCAGGGAGTTGAAAGTATCCACCATTACTTCAATGACCTTGAAAGGACGTACTGTGGAGTAAGAGATCCTGCTCAAAAACTGCAGTTGATGTTGAAAGAACACACTCTGCATACTGCTCCATCGAATGTTGCTGCAAGGCCAGAGATAAAGCGACGCAAACGAAGTTAACGTATGGTGTAGTCGGCACGTTCGTATCAACCGCGCTTCAAGTACCTGATGTTTACGATAATGTAATATAAAGAGAAAAAACCCTCTGAACACATGAATCCTGCCATCAGTATCCAAATTGATTGTATTTTTAAAATTCGTAGTTGTCGTATTTGACAAAACTGCACACTTCGTAATACAGGATGATTAGTGGTTTGGTAAGAACATAAATAACCGCTGCAATGCATCTGCCAAAAAAATAAAAAAAATATGATATCACTATGGCCTGAGATTGTATGCATGCTGGAACTTAAAAAACCCAGGGCTTCTATTCAAAATGCTGTAACATGGTGAAGATTTGTCGGTAACTAGGTCTGTTGTTAAGGGGCATTTCAATATTTCTTATAACGCGGCGCGCGCGTAGTAAATGTCCAATGTTTCTACGGAGCTTAACAGCCGTGGCGACGTAACTATCAAGACAATTTGAATTACAATTATAATTGTACCGATACACAAATTAAAATTAACTTATCAGCTGTGCGTGGAGAAGTGGAGCGCATCAATTAGGCACAATGAGGGATCGAACTACGTATGCCCTTCATGCTTTCATCTTCTGAGACGCAGGTGTTTTGGTGAGTATACTATGTGAATTTAGTAGCGTACCCCCCCCCCCCCCCCCCCCCCAAAAAGTGGGCTATATGTGCATGTCCATAGCTGTGTCAAGCGGGCGTAGTCAGTTACATCGTATACTAGTTGGGCGTAGCCCGACCTTCGCGTATTGGCGGAAGGTCGCGTACCAAACCCGCACAGTTTTTGCACAGGCTGCAACGGGGATTGCAGTCCAATCAGAATGCGATGCGGGCAATTATCTCCTAATCAACATACACAAGTGTTTATTCATTCAATGTACAGCTAGAGTTGTATGGAGATAACAGTAGTGATCGAGGCGGCCATGGAACTAGGCTACTCTTCAATGAAGCCTGAACAGGTCGAAGTAGCTGTGGCTCTAATTGAAGGCAGGGACGTATTTGCTATTCTACCCACGGGTTTTGGTAAAAGCCTCTGTTATGGCTTGCTTGCCAGTGGCGTTTGATAAATGTCAGAAGAAAGAAAGAGCGAGGCTATTCCATTGTCGTTGTAGTTTCCCCTCTAGTGGCCATCATGAAAGACCAGGTAAGATCGATGCTTTATTTATAAAACATTTAATCATTGTTTACATTTTAAAACAGGTTTCTACCTATTCCATTAAAGGCCTAAAAACAACCTAAAAACAACCTATGTCTCTGGAGGTTACTGACATATGGTGGAAACTTTATCTCATCCTATTGAGTTTGCTGGAGACCAGAAAACGGCAGCAAGAGGAAGAGGGGCACAGTAGGCTAAGACACAATGAAATAGCCCCGCTCTTTCTTTCTTCTGACATTTATCAAACGCCACTGGCAAGCAAGCATAACAGAGGCTTTTACCGAAACTCGTGGGTAGAATAGCAAATACGTCCCTGCCTTCAATTAGAGCCACAGCTACTTCGACCTGTTCAGGCTTCATTGAAGAGTAGCCTAGTTCCATGGCCGCCTCGATCACTACTCTTATCTCCATACAACTCTAGCTGTACATTGAATGAATAAACACTTGTGTATGTTGATTAGGAGATAATTGCCCGCATCGAAATGCTGCATTCTGATTGGACTGCAATCCCCGTTGCAGCCTGTACAATAACTGTGCGGGTTTGGTACCCGACCTTCCGCCAATACGCGAAGGTCGGGCTACGCCCAACTAATCGTATACGTGAATATCACAACAGGAGAAGCAGGCATGTTGGGCATGTGTGTGTGTGTGCATGAGTGTGTGTGCATGTGTGTATGTGTGTGTGTGATTGTGTGTGCATGTGTATGTGTGTGTCACTGACTATATACATGCATAGATAATCTATGATACATGTACATGTATGTGTGATGTGATTGTCGTTATGTGATGTCATCCTCTTCCCCCTCCTTCCCCCAGCACTGGATGGATTTGATGCTGTGTCAGTGCAGAATGTGGGCTCCACCTACATCATTGTGTCTTGGGACTTGCCAACTCACAGTAATGGCATCCTCATCAACTTCAGTTTGTATTGCAATGGTGCTCTGGTGGGTGTCCTGCTACAACACCACCGGCCTCCTCCCCTTCACTTTGTACACGTACATGTATGTCATCTCTGCTACTGTGTGCTACATGCGCAAATAGCACTGTGCATGGTACATTTATATGATCTGTGCTCAGTACGTTATGTGTTGGACAGGTCCTCCAGTCACGCCCACAGGCACTGCACTCCAGTTGGAAAGTGGTGTTGGGCGTCATCAGTGCACCAGCCTGCCCAGGTACATTGTGTACACTTCAATCACTTAGTTTGTGTTCCATCTTTCTTTGCTCTTATCCCTCTCTCCTCTGTCCTTTCTTTCCCTCCTGTCTCACCTACTCCCTCACTTCCTCTATCCTTTCTTTCTCTCCTGTCTCACCTACTCCCTCACTTCCTCCCTCCCTTCCTCCTCCCTTCCTCCTCCCTTCCTCCTCCCTTCCTCCTCCCTTCCTCCCCCCCTCCCTCCCTCCCTCCCTCACTCTCTCACTCACTCACTCCCTCTCTCCTGTCCTCCTGTAGTCATGTACATGTACACCAGCAGGGACATCTCTGGCAAAATTACACATACCATTTATCCTCCCTCCCTCCCTTCACCTTCACCTCCTTGCTCCTCCAGTACATTGTGATTCCAACCTTCTCAGCATGAGAAGGTCAGCCCTCCTGGGGGACCCCCTGATCCTGAGTCGACACTAATGACATTGTCATTAGCGTATTTATTAATAAGATCATTAACCCTGACAAGTTCTTTGGCTCCTCCTCAGTGAGTACTCCACTCAATATACCTAGACCTTATACGGTCATACCTTAGCACTCTTCCCCAGGACCCCATGTGCATCCTTCTACAACTCTCCTCTTTGCTAGTGGAGCATACTGCCCCAAACATTCATGACTCCAACAAGTCAGTACAGATACAGATGTGTAGTGTATTAGCTTTGATATAGTGTACTGTTGGCCTTCTATCTACTGTTGTTTATGTTGCCTGACTGCTACCACAAAACCCACAAGGGCGGTCCAAGGTGTACACAACCATTGTCCTGGCTAAAATGAATACAATCAAAGCATCTTGCTGACCTTCACTTGATTGGCAGATATACATGTACATGAAGATTGGACTACTTGTGAGGGAGGGTGTGTGTGTGTGTGTGTGTGTTGTGTGTGTGTGTAAGTGGTAATGCCTGTGGTTATTTTATCTCACATCCATGGGAGGAGCTACGCCTCTATGTAATGGGCTTTATCTGTGTACATGTACTCTAGGCACAAGCGCTTCCATACACTCTTTGACTTGTTGAAATATGGGTTGATGTCAAAGTACAATGTAATGTGCTCTTCCCTAGACCCTATGGAGGAGCTTACAGCCAGTCCCCCATACCCCAGCTGGAGCAGGACGTGAGCATGGGTCATTTGCCCCCCTCTCACAAATTGGATCCATCACTGAAATTGAATGTACTCTCTTGTCAGGATCAGCTGAACAGGATGCCCTTACAATGAAAGAGTCACCCCTCAAAAACTTGATACTGTTCTTCCTAAGGCCACACCCATCATGGGGGTGGTTGCAAAATGACTAACAGTTTTTGCTGCCTCTATCTTTTGTTTTCTGTATCAGTCCTTGCACCATCATCTTTTATTAAAATGCTTGACCCTTGCACCCACAAATAATCCCTACACAAATACCATGTGCATGAAGTTGTTCACTTTATGGAGGTATCATACATATACATGTATGTATGTTGCGCACATGGGGCAAAGGTCTTGCCACACAACAAAATTCATGACATTGTGCCTTTGTTCCTTGTATAAACATCCAAATTAAGATAGGATCAGAAGAGGGCTATGTGCACACACACACACACACACAGCATGTCTCAGCTTATGAAGTGGGAAGCTGAAATCCCATTGCAAGCATTGTTTTGTTCAGATTACACAGTGACTGACAGAAACAAAGATAAATGAGTTTAATGACACCAAGTCCTATGAGCTTGGAGGTGATGGAAGCAATGGCTGCATTCTACCAACTGGCATCATGATTCGCTGCTTCTTCATCCTGTCCAGTCCTTTATATGTGTAGCCTGTACGTTTTAAAAATACTAATGACATAATGTAATCAGTAGAAGCCTGGGGGGGGGGGGGGAGGGGGGGGGAGGGGGGGGGTGAGAGAGAGAGAGAGAGACAGGAAGGATTGAGTAGGCAACACGCAACATCTATCAGTAACGCTCATTTACTGAACCCCTGATTTACACATGCCATGTAACTTGCCATTCAGCCAATTAATCGGGTTGGTCTGCACCATTTACTATAACTGCATGGCATGCCATGTAATGGTACGAAGGGAAAACTTCTTTTTGTCCCATCACCAATTATATTCCGAAACACCACCCCCTGTTGCTTTCAACACAGATCCTCGTAACTAAATATCCATTCCTGGACCAATGGGACTGAATATATACATGTATGATCAGTCACATTGGTCCTTCTTCCTATGCACGGGTAAAATGCAACCAAAGGTGGGTTCAAAAGTAGTTCTGGAAGAGTTCAAACTCTGCACATACATGTACATACATGTATGTGATTGCCTGCAGAAACATACTACACACACACACACACACACACACACACACACACACACTTGCATTGTAGCTTTTTCCTCCTTACTTACACACCTAGATCAGTTATAAGGGCATACACTTACACTGGTACATGCATTATGTCACAAGCACCATACGTATACATGCACCATACAGTAAAAGCATATACATGTGTTGGAGGCAAAATATACAGTTTTATTCGCAATACATAATCGATATGCTACTGCTAAACTATACTACAACAGCGTAATACATGATTTCTAATAAATGCTCCCTTTGTGAAGGGCACTATTATTACATCCGATTCGAACCTAACTAATCACAGAATCACACATCGATATCGAGTACGTGGATGGAACCACACAACTACGCTTAAAGTTCTCACCTCGGATCTGCAAAATATTAGCGTTGCCGTTGTAATTTGATAACTGGAGGTGTCGCATGTACATGTACATGTGATCACATTTGGCTGCTGGTTTGTTTCTCAGACACTCGATTCAGCTACGTGTAGGCCTATAGGATCCGCTAACATAAAAAATTGATATACGAAGTGTTGCGTACGTAGATATCTGAGCAGCCGGTCGAGGTATATGCAGCCTGCACTACCATTCTAATTTCAAGACAACGATCAGTCTACTCGGTGTAGAGAACACAGACTCGAAGCTTTTAGTATTCCATGTAGTTATGTTTATACGCTCATTTCCCCCCTGTTTACCCCGTCCGCCCTAGATGGGCGTGTCCAAATTAGAGGTCTCACATTTGCTAAATATCTATGGCAACCCATAGAAACGCCATTTAAAAATGGCGCCTTATTGCACCAAAACTGGTTTACTATTTTTAAAAATGGTCCCCAAATTCTTCACGACAACATTCACTTTTTTTCATATATTATATTATTGGGATAGTTGTAGAATAGTTTTAGAGGGTGGCAAAAGTTCTAACCCCCTCTGTTCATTAGTTATAACTAATGGAATATCTTAATTAGCATGATTTTTTTCCATTTTGTGTACAAGTCTATGGAATATCTTATTTTCAGAAATGGTCCCAGAATTTTGGACGGTATGAGATACAAAATTTGAAATTGCCTACATTTGAACATCATTTAGAGTAGTATTAGTGGGTAGCAAAAGTTGCAGGTCCATTATTTAATTAAATAATAATCAAGTTTGTAAAAACGCCATACATTCTCTATGGAACGTACCGCGGAATGAAATCCAAAAATTTACAAACCGCAACTTTCGTGACCGTTCATTTCTCCATATGTCATCGCGACTATGTGAGCTAGTATTGTGCATAAACAATCTTAATGTGTGCATGATCTTTTTTTTGTTTCATGTGTGATGCGTGCTTGACATTGAAGCTCGAATCTTGCCGTTCGAGATTATACGTCCTGTACAACAAGGACGTATCTACGGATGCTACACCACCCCCAAATACCGACTGGAAGAAATCATGCAGCCAATTCTGTTACCTTCTGTAAGTTTAGATAATAATTTGTACTGCTTTAGCTGCACGACAGCTGAAAAGTTTGTGTGCATGTTTTGAAACAGCTGTATAGTGACCATCATTCCCATGCATGTTTACATTATGGCAACATGCAAATATAATTGCCATGGTTTCTCATGACTGAGAAACTGAGACATGACTGCAGGAAGTGTACTTTGGTTTCAAGAAGATAACTGAAATCACGAAGCATTACAAAACACTCAGGGAAAATGTACACACTGAGCACACTAGAATATATGGTAAAGCACTGCTTTTGAGCACAGAAATAGGTAGTGAAGAAGGAATGCCTCGAGTAATAAGAGGACGGCAGACGAGACCAAATCCAGAAGTTGCTTCTGCATGTGATTATTGGCGTGTTACAATCACTATTCCCTTTTTGGATTCTATTATAAGTGAAATGGAAAGTAGATTTGCTGAAGACAAAAGGGCACATTTTGAACTTTGTGCACTCATACCTGAGGTTATCAGAGAACAAGATGTGCAAGCAACATGTAACATTTTGAGTTCAAAGTGGAAACATCTGTTACCTGAAGAAGGCAACTTTGAGAGTGAGCTTGCCAGATGGAAAGTTCATTGTAATGGTATTTTTGGAGAAAGAAGTATTATGGAACTACTTTGCCAGGATGCTGATCCAATCTTCTTTCCCAATGTACGGGAGCACTTTGTATCTTGGTGGTACTTCCTATTGGCAGTGCAGAAGCTGAGAGGTCATTTTCCTGCCTACGACTAATACATTCATGGCTTCGTTCCACCATGACTATTGAAAGGCTAGGAAATTTAGGAGTGTTAGGTATTCATGGATTTGATTTTTCACTATCTGTTGACCAAATATGTCAATCATTTACACAAATGCACCATAGAAAGTTGTGTAGTGAATCAGTGTTGTATGACAACTTTCATATGATGTTTTTGTGTAAATGATTGACATATTTGGTAACTTAGTATTATCATGCAGTTTAAAGATGTGCACTGGCAACTATATGCTTACATTGATTTTTCTTTTGTGCTATGTACTAGTCACAATTATTATGCATGTATCAAAATAAACATCTGATCACACAAAAAAACATACAAAGAGTCATCTTTTTTTCACCTCTAAATGGAAGCTGTTGAGCAGAAATGCTATTATTCCTCAAACAGATATTGCTGATGGTTCTCAATCAGTATTCGTAAATAATTATTTGAGGAAGGGGGGGGGGGGGGGGGGGGGTACCCTATCCACCCTCTCTGGATCAGCCCTGCCGCTTGCTGCTCTAGCCGAAGTTAATGTTCTGTTTGGCTTTGTTTTTAACCGGCTGTATGGTAGTACCCTACAGATTTAGTATCTGTTTTATTTATTTATATAAGACCCACCCCCACCCTTTTCAGAAATCTGGATCCGCCCCTGCCTTTTATTGGTCCTCCAAGATGGCGGCAACTCAAACATTCATCACGATAAAATGGTAGCGTGTATACCAAGACCAAACTTCTATCGGCATTTGCTCTCTCCTCTTACCACTACTGTCTTCGTTCTGTGGACTCTTTTTCACATGAGCCTCGGTGGTGAGTGCTTATTTTTGCAGACGTACGTGTGACGCGTGCGTGCGTGCGAGCGAGTATGATGCGAGTTTCAAACACGTGTGCTGGTCGCGCTGACAGCTAGAGACTTAGCACAGCTCACGTATTCTACGATTATAAAGCGATCCTACCGGCTAGGGCCTCTCGACCTTTATTAATGCAAACCAGCATAATAATTGATAGTGTAGCGATGCTATTGGACATATATTTTTGGTGTATCTACGTATGCGTGGGTGTTCAGCTGTGCAGCCCTACGCATGCGCTGGTAAATGTATATAAACCCTATGACTGCCCTTTTATAGCGGTCTGCTGATAATTATACATTTGCCGTGATTTGCTATAAGACTCACTCGGCAATAGCACTACACGTGGCGTAGACGGCAGGATGTCGGAACCGGGCGAAGAGGGCGAAGCGGCTGCTCAGCCAACGCAGCCTGTCTTCCGGAGCGAATTAGCTGGCGCTAGTCGCCCTCTCGTGTCGCCAGATTCGTTCTCAGGTCTATCAAATTGGGCAGAGTGGATAGACCATTTTGAAGCTGCTGCTCTGGTAAATGGATGGGATAGCGAAAAGAAGCGGCTGTGGTTGCCAGTGCGGCTAACCGGGAAAGCGCAGACTGCGTGGAAGCGACTTTCCCCTGAAACCAAACAGAACTACGAAGCAGCCAAGGAAGCGCTCCAAAAACGTTTTGAGCCAGACAGTAAGCGGAAATTGTATTTTGTTGAATTTCAGGCCAGGAGGCGCAAGCGAGACGAATCTTGGAGCGATTTCGCGGACGAGCTGCGAGTCCTAGCGGAGAAAGCTTTACCAGAGCTGGATGAAAAAGCGAAAGAATTGCTTGCTCTAGAAAGATACCTCGGTGAGCTTGATAACCCCCAGGTTGCATTTGCTGTTAGACAGAGAGAGCCGAAGACTGTTGATGAAGCAGTCACCGCAACGCTGGAGATACAGTCGTATCTCCGCCCGGGAGTGAGACAAGAAGTGAACGCTGCAACGGTTGCAGAAGAAGTAGGGGCCCAGAGTATTGCTGCTACGTTGTCAACCAGCAGCGGCCAGGACACGGTCTTAGAAATGCTGAAAACATTGTCAGCACGGCTGGAGAGGCTGGAATCTTCCTTCGGAGATGCGGCTGCGACTCGGAGACCAATGCGGACGACTGGTACTGGAGTTGAGGGTCGTGGTAAGCGAATTGTATGCTACAAATGCGGGCAAGTTGGTCATATTGCAAGAAACTGCACTGCTGCTGAGGGCAACCGCTCGAAGCAGCAGGGAAACTAGAACCCCTCACCACTAGGGACCAAGTGCATGAGGGACAAAATACAATGGTCCATTGTAGTTTGGCAATTAACCCTGCATCATCACCTTGTATAACAGCTTTTGTTAGAAACAAGACAGTTCAATGTATGATAGACACTGGCGCCACAGTGAGTTTGTTTAAGAGGACAGTGTGGTGTCAATTGGAAGGAGAACACGGCTGTAGCCTGTCACCTTGGGATGGACACAAGCTGGTTGGTGTTGAAGGTAGCCCAGTTTCAGTGTGTGGGGTAACAACCTTGCACCTAGACATTGCTGGTACAACCTTTGTGTCTGATTTTGTTGTTGTTGATGCACTGGGTGTAGATTGTATTATTGGATTAGATTTTCTGAGGAAGTTTGAAGGTGTTATTGATTTGCCTAAGAATATCCTCCAATTCAGAAATGTGACAGTACCACTGGAAAAGGTGCCAGGGAAGGTCTCAGATCACACTGACAGACGCAGTGAACTACAGCGGGTAGCCTTGGTGGAAACTTTGGCAATTCCGCCCTTCAGTGAGATTCAAACCACAGCTACTGTTTCATCAACTGATGGAACAGGTGTATGGTTGGTTGAAGGTTCACGGTTCGACCTTCCAATCCTGGTGGCTGGAGCCCTGGTGACCTCATTGCCAGGTGGGCAAGTACCCATACTTATCATCAACCCCCTACCAACAGAGGCAGTCATCCACAAGGGAACAAATGTGGCCACAGCTATACCATTTGATGAAATGATGGTGGCACCAGTAAGGGAAGATAGCAATGTACCAGCAGAATTTGAAGTCTCTTCATGTAAGCGTGGTTTGCTGCATGATATGGCTGATAGAAGTGCTGGTGACTTGACATCTGAAGAGAAACATCGGTTGTATGAGTTGCTAGTAGAATTTGCAGATGTATTTGCTGAGAGCAGTGACGATATGGGTCGCACAGGTGTTGTTAAGCATTCCATCGATACAGGTACCAGTCACCCCATTCGGCAGCAGTGCAGAAGGGTTCCACCATTTCGGAGGGAGCAAGCAAAAAAGATGATCGATGATATGCTCCAGAAGGATATCATCCAACCATCGTCAAGTCCCTGGGCATCTCCAATAATTCTAGTCCCGAAAAAGGATGGATCTCTCCGGTTCTGCATTGACTACCGCAAGTTAAATTCTGTCACCCGGAAAGATGCCTACCCCCTTCCAAGAGTGGACGATACCTTGGAAGCATTGAGTGGGTCAAAGTGGTTCTCCACTTTGGATCTCCTATGCGGCTACTGGCAGGTGGAGGTAGAAGAGAAAGATAGGCACAAAACTGCATTCTGTACCAGGGAGGGACTTTTTGAATTTAAAGTTATGCCTTTTGGATTGTGTAATGCCCCTGCAGTGTTCCAAAGGTTGATGGACCTGGTGCTCTCTGGTATCCAGTGGGAACGCTGTCTCGTCTACATTGACGATATAGTCATCATGGGAAAAACCTTCGAGCGTCATCTTCAAAACCTGAAACTTGTGTTAGAGAGACTGCGTCGGGCAGGACTGAAGCTAAAGCCTTCAAAATGTTCACTGTTCCAGGATAAAGTTGTGTATCTTGGTCATGTCGTTACGAGAGATGGAATTCACACCGATCCTGAGAAGGTTAACGCTGTGTCGAAGTGGCCTGTTCCTACCTCGGGACGCGACGTTCAGCAGTTCCTGGGTCTGGTAGGATATTATAGAAATTACATCCAGAGTTTTGCTACCATTGCAAAGCCCCTTTACCAGCTCACTGAACGAGGACGTGAGTTCGATTGGTCGAAAGAGTGTTCTATTTCCTTTCAGGAACTGAGATCTAGGCTGGTTGCTGCTCCCATTCTCGCATTTCCAGATTTCAGTAAAACTTTTCTCCTTGATACAGATGCTTGTGAGACCGGAATTGGAGCAGTCTTATCGCAAGAACACGACGGCTTGGAGAGGGTGGTGGCATATGCTAGTCGCACGCTCAGTAAGGCTGAACGAAAGTACTGCGTAACCAGGAAAGAATTATTGGCAGTGGTTACCTTTATGAGACATTTCAGGCCTTACCTGTTAGGCCACCATTTTATACTTCGAACAGATCACAGCTCTCTACAGTGGATTTACAGCATGAAGGAGCCTGAGGGGCAACTGGCGCGATGGCTGGAACAAATCCAAGAATTCGACGTCGAAGTGGTGCATCGGAGGGGAAAGTGCCACCAAAATGCAGATGCCTTATCTCGCCTGCAAAACGCTAACAAGAGTGAATGTCCTCCAAAGATAAAGCCTCCCTCCCAGTTTTCTTGCAGCGACGGTGCCAAAGCCTGTACCGTCCAGGCCAGCAAAGAGCCGCTCAGCAATATACGAGAGCTCCAGGGTGCTGACGAAGACGTTGGACCTATTCTTCAGTCGGTGATTTCGAGAAAAGTACCTGATACCAGTTTCTGCAAGGGTAAAAGCAGGGAATTTAACCAGCTCGTACAACAGTGGGAACAGTTGTTGTTCAAGAATGGAATTCTGTACAGGTATCATGAAGATGAAGGAAACTCTAACGTACAAGTAGTGGTTCCGAAGGCAGCCAGGTGCCAGATATTGAAACAGCTGCACGAAGGGGCATTTGGTGGGCATCTGGGAGAAGCAAAAACCCTGAATCGATTGCGTGAGAGGTTCTACTGGCCCGGATATTCGGAAGATGCTGTGGAATGGTGCAAGACGTGTCCAACTTGTGCAGCAAGAAAGAATCCCTCTCGCAAGAGCAGAGCCCCGCTTCAGAGTGTGACAGCAGGGTACCCGTTGCAGCTGGTTGCGGTCGATATTGTTGGACCATTGACCCCTTCTAAAACTGAAAACACTTACATCCTGGTGGCGTCTGATTATTTTACCAGATGGGTCGAGGCTTACGCGATCCCCAATCAAGAGGCGGTGACCGTGGCAAATAAACTGGTCGATGAGTTCTTTTGCAGGTTTTCAGTTCCAGAACAGCTGCACTCGGACCAGGGGAGGCAGTTTGAGGCCAACGTGATGCAGGAAGTGTGTCGTTTGCTGCAGATCGACAAAACACGCACTACACCCTACCACCCCCAATCAGACGGACTTGTTGAACGATTTAATCGCACAATGCTGGCCATGCTTGCTAGTACTGTAGAGGAAGACCCTAGCAATTGGGAACAGCACCTCAGGAAGGTCTGTATGGCCTACAATACATCTGTTCAACCGTCCACAGGTTATACACCGTTCTACTTAATGTTCGGTCGCCTTGCAAGACTTCCTGTGGATATTATGTATGGCTCTTGTCCAACAGAACCCGTGCTACCTCATCAGTATGTAAAGACATTAAAAGATACACTGGAAAGTGCTTATACGAAGGCCCGAAAACACATGCATGCAACAGCAATGAGATCAGAAGAACTGTACAACAGAAGAGTGCACGGTCAAGAGTACGAGGTTGGAGATTTGGTGTGGCTAAACAACCCGGTGGTGCCGAGGGGGAGATCACGAAAGCTACACTGCCCGTGGACTGGCCCATTTAAAATCATTAAAAAGCTATCGTCTGTTGTGTATAGGATCCAAGATAAACGCCCTGGCTCACGAAAGAGAGTCGTAGTACACTTCGATCGGTTGAAGCCTTGCCCAGCCGACATACGGATGAAACCAGTGGGGGAGGATTTGCACAATTCTGATGCGAATGAGCAGCCTGTTCAGTTTCCTGGGAGTGATCTTCAGTTCTTTGAAGATGATGATCATGACGTCATGGTGGATTCCACAGAGACAAATGTGACTCGTAAGGCGGACCAACCTGGTACCTTGCAGGAGCCGGCAGTCGACACGCCCACTGAACAGACCCCTGCTACTGATGGACAGACAAATACTGCACCAGGTGACGCGGGACTTCTAAACAGCACACCATCTGGTATCAATTCTGATGGCACAGTTTCTCAGTCAGAGACCGTGACAACAAAGAGCCCGATGTCGAGACCTCAGAAACGGATACGCCAATCGCCCCCTGCACAAGACCGCTACCCAAAACGGACACGTCACGCCCCCTCCCGTTATGGCTGGTATTCTGGTTGGTGAAGTTTCGGTGATGAGAGTGCCTCTTTGCAAAAGGAGATAGTGTAGCGATGCTATTGGACATATATTTTTGGTGTATCTACGTATGCGTGGGTGTTCAGCTGTGCAGCCCTACGCATGCGCTGGTAAATGTATATAAACCCTATGACTGCCCTTTTATAGCGGTCTGCTGATAATTATACATTTGCCGTGATTTGCTATAAGACTCACTCGGCAATAGCACTACAATAGATCCGGTTTACAGCTCTGTTATAGGAATGAACGCTTGGTACTATCTATGTCAGAGACGAGAGGGAAGAAGGGCCGTGTGAGTTTGTGTGTGTGTGTGTGTGTGTGTGTGTGTGTGTGTGTGTGTGTGTGTGTGTGTGTGTGTGTGATAGTACAACCCTCTGATCCATGTCTTTGAGAGCTCAACATTGTAGCTCACCAAATATGGTCATGTTAAAATGGCATTTTTGATGCACCGTTTCTGATGACAGGTGCATCAAGTCTGACATGTGTGGTCGATGGTGCATCAGTTTCCTGCTCCCAAGGAAGCATACAGGTGTGCCCCAATGCTATGGTGCAGGTGACGTGTGTGAACACAGAGGCCAGCTCAAGCAACCTGTGGAGGCTACCTCAGAACTCGTGTCCTACTAAGAATCCACCAGATGCCATAGCATTGACCCAGGGAACACGCGGAGTCCCATCATCCTGTGGTACTGCTAGTAGTTCATGTGGAGCATTCACTGCTCAGAACAATGGTGCCGACCCTCAATCACAGCTGTGTTTGACATCCATACTAACTTTCAATGCTAGCAGTAGAACATCCTTCATCAGGTGTGGATCCAGTGATTCATACAATAACTACATCAACTTATCTGATGTGGGATCAGTGAATATATCAATCACAGGTAATTTAGTCAAGGAGCACAACAGCTAACTCATAATTGTTACATGTAGACAAACTAAAAACGGTTGAATCAAAACACTCACATTTGTATGAGCATACCATGCATGCAATACACAATTTACTACTCGCCGTTCCTCAATTTGATTTTCAGCCTTTTAGCACATTTTGTGATGTCTTGGTATTTTAAGGATGTAGAGCAAAACAGGGCATGCCCAGCATTATTTTCACATTTCTCCCCAAACATGTGCATAATGATGATGTAAATATTTAAAGTATTGACGTGATGATCGCTATACAACATACACTAAATCTGTGCCTGCTTACTGTAAGACCAAATCAGACTGCAACAAATTGCAGAAGATGGTTCATGTAATATTGTGGAGGGGTGTCTAGACGGTAACATCACACTAACACGCAAGCATTCATACGTCTATTGGAGGTGCAGTGTGTTGGCAGTGAATATTAGACGGGACTCCATTTGTATAAAACTCCATTTGCTCATTTGTATTCATCTAATTTCGTATGCTTTAGTCCTTCTGTTATGTGTCGTGCATTTATTTTTTGCACATCATTTATTCAATTTAAGGTATACTGTAGATGCAGTGTACAGTACCGATGTACATGTATTATATGCTTCAACATATTTATACTAGAAATTTTGCAAGGCAAATGATATGACCTACAGAATCAGCTGGTGAGACCCACTTTCAACATGCCCTCATTATTTTATGCACCACTGCCACAAGAATAAAAAAGAATTCGTATGAAGCTGCATGATTACTACACTGCTACATACTATCATTCAGTACTGCCATAAAAGTCTGCAATTACAGATAGAGATGGGAAATAAGTTTTCTTACTTTCAGTTCCTCCAGGATCCTCAAACCTGATCACGGTGGTATATGATACAAGCGTAATGGTGTCCTGGGCCCCTCCCACATCTGGTGGTGGTCCTACCAGCTACAATGTCAGTATCAATGGCAGTACTGGCACAACACGGATCATACTTCATGGTGGATCACCATCATACACTCTCATGTTTCCTGGGCTTACCAGCAACACACTGTACTCTGTCACTGTGGTGGCCATCAACTGTGCTGGGAGCACTGGCATAACTGTGAACAACTACACACGTAAGAAGCTTGAATTGAAGTGCTTTGTTCTACATGGTTTTATCTGCCTTGTCAAAACTGCATATGTAGGTGTTTTCTAAAAGAAACAAAGTTTTTTTTTAAAGAGAAATATTGTACGCAAGGATGTAGCTAATCTGGAGAATTAAGCATGCATATATGATCAATGCATACATATGTAGGATAAAGTTAGTTTGTGCATGAAGTAATTGTGTTATATCTATACACATGTTTCATTTGAATATGTGCACGGTATAACTGTTTTGAAAGGTACTAGCATTTAGTCATAATTTCCCTCATTAACCATTCTTGTTAATACCATAGATATTTGTATTTGCATATTCCAGATCATGCACACTGTAAATATTGAAGTATTTATATGTAACTAAACCATTCAAAAGCTGTTGCTATGTACAGTTTGTTATTTGTGTTGAAAACCAGTGCAATAACAGTTACATGTAGATTGAAAATGTACTGAAATGTGTATCTCTATTATTCAGTTGCATTGCCTCCTTCTGCTATAAATGGATACTGTGGTCAGCGAGGAAGTAGTTATTATCTGAACATCACATGGCTACCTGCAGTAAGAGCTATGACATAACCCATCTGCCTGTGTCTAGCAGCTCAATGTTTATTGCCTCCAGATGAATGTCACTCGCTATCAAATAACCGTTTTGGATCTTGATCGTGGAACAAACAGCAGACGAGTTCGAGTTGAAGATTGCTACATTGGTCCATGTTATGCCCTTTTAGACGTGGACATGGAAGCTAACCGTTGGAATACATGCATTGCCTCTAATAATCAAGGGAATATTCTGGGATTGCAAAACTGTCAACAGATAGGTATGATTGCATATAAGATATCAGACAAATCTAAGCTGAAATAAATTGTCTTGATATAATTTTCATAAACATATACATGTGGTTTATTAACGTATATTAATTCACTAGTTTAGAAATGCGTCTATTCTTTTCTTTTTTCAGATTGCATTAAGAACGCTGCAATTTCTAATTCTCCTTTCATATCCCTTGTTGTAATGGCATATACATTATCATCTTGTGTACGTCTGTATGTGTAATAGCATTTCTGTGCTTCTTTGTTTCAATCCTACAGTGTATATGCCACCAACTTTGTCGTACAGAGAACGTTTGTAAATGGGTCAATCCAAGCGTAGATAACTTAAAGTTGGACTCTATGCTTTACATTTTGTTGCAACTTCTCATATTTTATATGAAAGTAACTTTGGTGAAAAAAAAAGTCAAAAAACTTTTTAACTCTTTGAACGCCAAGTGCATTTATACATACATGCGATAATTATCTGCCTCACCATTCATGCAGTGCTGTCTGTGTGTTATGTTGTGTTGATTAAAATCACCTTGAATACCAATGAATTGTAGATGCATGGAAGTACAATACTGACATGCATGTAAAACCAAAGCTAGTCATACAAATATGTGGTCTAGGAGTAAGCACATTTAGTGTGTCCATTATAACCTGCTGACACCTTTTATTGCAACAACCCATAATGCTAACTTGCAAAAGGTTGGTGGGGGGGGGGGGGGGGGGGGGAGGTGAACAAGTATGATATACTACACTGATCTGGGCTACGCATTCTAGTTCTTGGAGTATTGTAGTGATGCATTAGTGAAGTCAAGTGAGGTCATCTGAATAATGGGTTCTTTAGCCAGTGTGAGAGGAAACGTAATTCCTTTGTACATGTACTTATAAGGCTACAAGTGCAGCATGCATCATAAAGTTGTGACTGATCAACACATTTTGGCACGCAATATCTAAATCATGCATGAATGGAGTAATGGTTGTGTGTGCATGCATGCATATATACTCACATGGCGTTCAAAGAGTTAAAATGGTTTACGAAATGTATTGTCATGAATAATTAATGCTTCTCCACATTTTTGCTGCTTTGCTGAGCCCTTTATTTGCACTCACAGATCTTGCAGGGTTATATTTGGTATCAAATCGATGCTCTTTTGATGTACAACTAAATTATAATATGTGTTTATGATAGAGACTAAAGGGTTAAAAATTAGAACTAATACTCAGACTTTTTATTTTTAAAACATTACAACAGGGTGTGGCTTTCACTATGTAAAAAAATAGGTCGAGTTTCAATCTGCAAGTGGTCTGAATTCTGTAAACCGTGTGATAAACACATATAATTTTTAACCCTTTAACCTCTATCATAAACACATATTGTAATTTAGTTGTACATCAAAAGAGCATCGATTTGATACCAAATATAACCCTGCAAGATCTGTGAGTGCAAAGTAAGGGCTCAGAAAAGGAGCAAAAATGTGGAGAAACATTAATTTTTCATGACGATGTATTTCGTAAACCATTAAAGTTTTTTTTTTCACCAAAGTTACTTTCATATGAGGACTGAAAAATATGAGAAGTTGCAGCAAAATCTAAAGCATAGCGTCTATCTACCCTTGGATTGACCCAAATACTACACGGCTCATAAGTTAAACACACAAGACAAAAATAGTTCGCTCACTAGTTTAGTTGCAAAAGCTGTTAGGAATCTGGGTCTGGGTACGAGACTATCATCGATACTTAAAGTGGGAGGGATTCCCTCCCCCCCTCCTGCCTTGGTGAGTTGTTCTTTAATAAGTCTTCGTTTAGGCTACCTGAAGCTCAATGAATGAAGTGCGTAGGCACGGATGAATTAGCGATTTTTATATGCTTATACGCAGGAAAAAGTTGATTCGTTAGCTTAGCACTTTCCAGTAGCTACGTAGGTTTCACCTAGCAAAACAGCCTTAGATTAACAACAGTCTGTGCCGATCTGTGTCCGCATGGGTGTGCACTGTGGATAGAGCGTCAGTACAGGTATTCGCCAACGGAAGAGCGCTATCCCAATACTTACATGAAGGACCTTCGTAACAATATAAGTCAAGTAACATGTTGTCTCATCTCCATGGAAACAGTTCTAAACAGACTTGTAAGCTTGATATTGAATCTAGAATCAAGTCCGCGTCATCAGCTTTGCCTTACTCTCAATCTCTGGATCATTGCGGTGCATCATTAAGAACAAGAAGGGATTTGGACCGTGCTTTAATAAAAAGTGTCTCAGAGCACGACCAACCGGGCCACCGTATATAAGAAATGAAATGCAAACTTCTGAAACTATACAATTATCACTAGTCCACAGCAAAGTCTGGTTACTTTATACCTACTGGAGGCTATCGTTCAGTGGATGAATTTTTTCGCTCAACATTACTTTTAAGTTGTACAACACTGTCAGTAAAGTTGCACCTATTTGACGATCATGTAGAGGGGTGCATTGGGCACATGCATGTGTTGGGTTTGGCATGATGGGGGAATAATGCAGAGTCTATTCATGCCCAGTTCGACGGTTTACTAAGAACATATGCTACACCAAAACATGTTCTGCATCATGTTCAGTGATAACCATTACTCCAAAAAAAATTGCTGTATATTTGCGTGCATCATAATCTCCAGCACAACAATTATGTCTCTAATCCATATGAATATCTTATCAAAGTGATGCTGCAGCATAAAAGCATGTATACATGTATATGCTTCTGATATGAACAAGCTCCATACACTAGAGCTACTTTTATCTAAAAATAGTGCAGTATGAAGGAAGAAAAGTAAACAGTTATGACAGGCAACTGGTCAATAAAACCATAAATATTGCTACTTTTCAACCGGGTCTATCGCTACCAAAAAATAAAAAAAGGCGCTAGTAGCCTGCATGTGCTAAAAAGTGGCAGTAAACCTATTTGCCTTTCCTTCGTATTCGCCATTCAGCCCTTGTTTCTTCCAGTTGGCCAAAAACTCGCTCCCTTTTTACACACCATGGCCTTCGAAGCGCTGTTAACACGTGATCGACAAATTCTGACACAAAAGAAGTGATATTTTTAAGTTTTTACCTTGTTCTTTGTAAAAAGTTAGTGTTTCATGTACAGTACTTCTTGCATATTAGGAGTAGGCCTAATTTCTAATTTCCACTTTTGTGTGGGCAGCACATGCAAATATGGTAGGTTGCGAGAGCAGTATTTGAAATGCACCCATCGTTGTGTATTGTGCATGTTTATATATATATAGGATCCTCCCAAACGCATCAAATCCAAAAACGACTCCAAGGTGTTCCAGAAGAAAGTGATGGAGTACCTGAACCAGCAGTCCAAATCCTCAAGCACTGATGCAGCCACCAAAAAACCGATACTAACACGGGAGAAACTTATTAATAAGTACCAGGCTTGCACAAGTGCAAAAAGGACATCATCAGATCGTGATCAAAGAAGATCTACAGAGGAGAGCAAATTGTTTGGAGTAACTATAGAAATTTATGTTTAACATTAAACAATGTTTATTTACCCCACATACTAAATTCTGGCTTGGAAAGATGAAAGTGTGCCGAATGGAGAAGACTCGCTATAAAATCTACAAACGCATAGGTGACTGCCTAAGGGTATCAGGTCCACCGATACCTACAAAGACACACTGCGGAAGGCTACTTCTTCGTTTGATGATGCTGCACAGGCAGATGCTGGTACCCTCATCATTAGCATGGGCAGAGTGGCTAACTGTCCACTGCAGAATGGGAAACCATGGACCCTGGGTGGCTACCTCGATGAACTTGGAGGTAGTAGGAGAATTACTATCGGAGTCTATCTTCCTGTGAGTATACTTGTGTACATGTATTTACATCACCGAACTATATATATAGAACGACACATCTTCAGATGAACAGTCATCAGGCACATCTCAACAAGGTAGAGCAGTGTATAAGGCTTCATATCAAATTAAGGTGATAAACTGTACACCCATCTTCCCAAAAAGAAGCTACTCCAAACGATGCACGTCGACGTGGAAGGGGTAAATCTTGCCATGCATGCTGTACCAGCATGGCATAACATAGTCATGCATTTATAGAGTGTGACCATCGAGAGGGCAGTAAAAGACAGCGACTGCATACATGAAGGTTAGACATATGGGATCTTATCTGCGATACGGGACCTAGGGCATACATTATAAAATTTCCAGTGTACCAATAGAAAGGTAACCCACTTGCGTTCAAGTGTATGGCTAATAAAAATTTCAGAGCCTTACAACTCCGTGACAGATACCTCGATTCTCAGTTTGTAAGAAACAATGTGTAGAGGACATTTCAGACTTCTAGAATATCAAAAAATTGAAATCTTGAAAAAACATGGGTTAGGTCCCTTTTCGCGGAAATGATCCCATATTGTTACTGTATATAAAATAATCATTTGCATTTTGCATACATAGAGATTCCCATAGTCAAGAATCAGTTCCCCGGGATGAAGAAGATTCAGTTCCCCGGGATGGAGGAGATTCAGTTCCCCGGGATGAAGAAGATTCAGTTCCCCGGGATGAAGAAGATTCAGTTCCCCGGGATGAAGAAGATTCAGTTCCCCGGGATGAAGAAGATTCAGTTCCCCGGGATGAAGAAGATTCAGTTCCCCGGGATGAAGAAGATTCAGTTCCCCGGGATGAAGAAGATTCAGTTCCCTGGGATGAAGAAGATTCAGTTCCCCGGGATGAAGAAGATTCAGTTCCCCGGGATGAAGAAGATTCAGTTCCCCGGGATGGAGGAGATTCAGTTCCCCGGGATGGAGGAGATTCAGTTCCCCGGGATGGAGGAGATTCAGTTCCCCGGGATGGAGGAGATTCAGTTCCCCGGGATGGAGGAGATTCAGTTCCCTGGATAGAGTTCCTCAGACAGGTGGAGAATCAAAAGGTGCTATGGCTTCCCAGAAACTTTGTGGTGAGCTTTATGATCTACCACTAGATATTGCAAAGGTGTGTTAAACATACCAGACCTCCCCTACAAAGAATTGAGGTCACCTAACCCCCCCCCCCCCCCCCTTCCCCCCCCCTTTCCCTGTGACTAGTAGCATGGCTTATGGCCAGCATCATGGTATTCACTGGTAACAAGCATGTATCATTGGTCCCTGTTGGCTGGGTTGCAAACACACATCTGTGAAAGCTGACTGTTAACTAAATTGCTCTCTCTATTTTACCTAGATGAGTTGATGATACCATACTAGAATTTGGAGGTCACTGAGGTGACATTAGGTTCTGGAACATTTGGTGTTGTCATCAAAGGGGTATATCTGGGCACACAAGTTGCCATCAAAAAGATCAAGATGGACGATGATATAAAGCTAAAGACCCACCTAGAGGTTCAGATCAAGTTTGTACTTACGAAAATTAGTGCTCATAAACAATAGACAACTTCGGCATCCGAACATCATTACACTCATGGGCATCAGCAGTAATAAGAGCAAACTTCTCATAGTCATGAACCTGGTTAATGGCTTCAATCTGGACCAAGTGATCTTCAAACAGGCATTACCTGTAAGCAACCATGTATATTTTGAATGATGTCTAAAGTATAATATTAACACAGCTTGACACAAGTACTGTAAGAAGCATCACTGTGCAGATTACCAAAGCTTTAACAAACATGCATGGCAGAGACCCCAGAGTTATTCACCATGACATAAAGCCATCTAACATCATGGTAAGAGGTTATGTTTAACCTAAAAGTTGCATGCATTGACAATACATTATATACAGGTTACTGGAAGTCATCATGTCTTTGTGTGTGACTTAGGACTGGCAAGGTTGCAAAACCATCCTAGCTACTATCAAAACATCAAAGGGGTTTGGTGCAGGCACCTTGCCCTACAAGGCCCCAGAGATGTTTTTATTTAGAAAGCCGGGAAAACGTCCAAATGCACTAGCAGTTCTGCACCAGCTTATGGCACTTTGACTCCTTCATTTATCACCCCATGATATTGTATCTACATATACCACATCAAGTCACATTCTTGTATTGTAAATTGTCATTGTACATGTAAATGCATACATAAGACAAATGAATAGAATACATGAGTTAAATCACATCCATGGACAACCCAGCAACCAGCATGATCAGTGATAAGGAGACATAACTGATTTAAACACTTCATGCCACCTGATATACCCCCACACTCTAGCTGCTGAATGCACAACATGAGAATACATACACCTGCATGTGTATTTGTGTGTGTGTGTGTGTGTGTGTGTGTGTGTGTGTGTGTGTGTGTGTGTGTGTGTGTGTGTGTGTGTGTGTGTGTGTGTGTGTGTGTGTGTGTGTGTGTGTGTGTGTGTGTGTGTGTGTGTGTGTGTGTGTGTGTGTGTGTGTGTGTGTGTGTGTGTGTGTGTGTGTGTGTGTGTGTGTGTGTGTGTGTGTTGTGGTGTTGTGTGGTGCCTGGGTCCATAGGGAGCTTGCACACCCTTGCCTGGTTTCGAGTTATTCAGCAATGCACTTGACATAGCAGTGTAACCACATTTTGGTTGAATTTATAAATGTAGAGGCCCATGCAGAAAATCTTTTTAGACCTGTAAACACACACACACACACACATACACACATACACACACACACACATACAATCAACATGTAATGCTAGCAGAACACATGCAGTACTGATAGAAGAACACAGAAGTCCGTTTCAGTAGGTAGATAAATGGAGAATAGAATTGATGGCTCCTTGAGCTGCTAATCAAATACATATTTGCGGGCATGTTATAGTCTAGTGCTCAAGAATAGTACACATCCATTACATCATTTACATATGCGTGAACCCAGCCATGTGCATTATTACCATATAGGATGAAGCCATAGGTGTGTTATACATGCATGCACATACATACATACATGTGTGTGTACAAATACATAAGGGGTGTGAACCAGCATGACAGCGCATTGCTGTACAATTTGATTTTGAATAACAATCCAATGGGGACAAGGCGCATTCGTGCATCGAGTATGCAGTTTGTACTTCACTTGCAATTGTATGGATTATTATATGTTGACCAATCTAAGAAGAGGACAGACACTGTTTTATCTGCTCATCCAAGAATTACTGGTAACCTCATTTGAGCCGTGCCAACTGTCATATGTGATACACTCACACTGTTGACTTAGTAAACACCCACACTTCATCCACCTATCATATTACACCCAAACCTCATGTCCAGAACAGATCACATATACACCCACACATAATCCATACACTTTACGCTACAGTGCTGTTTCACTTACGTTGCTCTGATCTCCGCCATCCCATCGCTAGTGACCAGCTGGATGCCATAGGCCACCACACTCATGATGGCACCACCCCCAGGAGGAGGGCAAACCCTCCCACCAGGTTGTTGAGGAACTTGAGGAACTGCTAGGGCGGGGTAATGGCATTAGGACCATCCCTCCTCTAGGGCGGGGTAATGGCATTAGGACCATCCCTCCTCTAGGGCAGGGTAATGGCATTAGGACCATCCCTCCTCTAGGGCGGGGTAATGGCATTAGGACCATCCCTCCTCTAGGGCGGGGTAATGGCATTAGGACCATCCCTCCTCTGCCTAAACTGAACCTCATCATTTGAAAGACCCTGTGGGGGGTGGGGCTTAATGTGGGTGTGCCGCTAAAATGTTCATGGACTTAGGCAAACAGGACAGGGGTAATGTTGATTAGTACAGAGGTCCAGGCTACAACACTGTGAATTCTGTTTCAAGCCTACCAAATATGCCATCCCTGAAGCACAAATACCATATAATTGAAATAGCATATTTGGTCGGATTGAAACAGTGAATTAATAGTAAATATACATATACATAATACTCTGGCACTGTGTACTCTTATAAACTACACATCACCATGACTACATAAATAGCTATCTATACAACACTACCACAGTCTTACACATTCAGGTCAACTTCCAGTCTGCTCCGCCAGGAAGATAAGATGCCTGATGCTCTTTCTGAAATGACCTGTAATTCAGAGTTTGGTGACAGTGAAGTCAACAATGCATGAATTCAAAGCAGCAATACACTTTGCACTTTTAAAAATGTAAATACATGTAGGTCACTGGTGATAATGCCCAAAGAACAATCATGTGTGGGTGGACAATCACACACGCATAAACACACACAAACACACACGCACACGCACACACACACACACACACACACATTTCATTCATCCAGTAAGATGTGGGCAGATTGAGATTTTGTAAACACGTCCGTACTACAGTAATTATGAAAGGATCTTGTTTCAATGGAATAATGAAACTCACCTCACAGATACACGATGAGCAAGCCGCAAATAAGCTAATATCACGGCAACGGTCTTGTGTTGCCTCCAATACCGCACGATGAGTCCTGTATGTATGCGTACAGATTATTCGTACGTACTACAGTACAACAAGTCCGCGTCATCAGCTTTATCTATCTCCGGATCGTTGCGGTGCATCATTAAGAACAAGAAGGGATTTGGACCGCGCTTTAATTATATGCTGACGTAACCAATGCAAGTTCTACCATCCGCAGCTGTGACGTAAGGGTCTAGTCTCGTACCCAGACCCTAGTACGTCACAGCTGCGGATGGATTACATTGCAATGAATCCATCCGCAGCTGTGACGTACTAGTGAGTAGGGTCTGGGTACGAGACTGATAGGGTCTGGGAAGGAGACCTATCAACAAGTCGTATGGATTGTTTGATCTTTAGGCGGCTACCAAGGTAGAAATGACCTATATATTCTGTGAACTTACTTTTCTTCTGTTTACAGACATATACTCACGTATCTATTTATAGCTATTACGCTCCTCAGTGCGCTCCAGCTGCCTGATGTCAGTGGTGAGTGGTTTTTCATACACGTGTGACTCATGCAAGTTTCGTACGTCTTCAAAAGTTAGGTATAACCATCCCACTTTTCACAAAAAGTGTCAGCAAAACGAATGCGGGGGGGGGGGGGGGGGGGAGGACTCATATCCGTGTTCTTTACGCGGGCTAATAGGCCTATATTTCACCCCTCGAACAAGTTGCTCTGGACGGCGTGGCAGATTGAAAGGGGAGGGGTGTTCGGTATGAATAGTGAGTGAGAGGATAGATGCCAGTCCCACCTGGGAGTGAGCGCTGTAAGTTATCGTTATCAGGGCCAGTAGAGCTAACACTTTTTGGAGGTACATTTTGGGGGGATTGTTTTGAAACGGATAAAGCGGTCATTAATGAGGTGATGGTTAGGTCTAACGCTTGCAGCCTGCTAAATGGTCCCAGTTGAAATCTGATTGGACTTAGATCAAATCTTGGTATTAGGTGGTAGTTGGGCCACGCCCAACTAGTCCAACATCTCGTTGAAAGTGAAGAAAAAGGTTACACTCAAACTGCAGAGCTCAGATAATTTCTGTGTAAACACTTGTGGAGCACGGCTTTGTGGTATTTACCTTCCTTTGAAATATACGCTCCAAACAAAGACCCTTTCTTCATGCCACATGATCCCATTGACATCGAACTCTAAACTCCCCATGTGAGTGTGTAATTTTGGTGGGATTTGGATTGGCTGTGTAGTCAGGAACCAAAAAACCACAAGTGGATGGAGCAGGAAACTAATCTAGTTCCTATCTAGTATTCTGCTTACCACATTGAGAGGGCTTTTAATTGAAGTTAAATTCGTTCACTCAAGCACATGCATGGATGCAACATTTAATTAGTGAAAGAGTACGAAAACATGCAAAAGCCTTCACTTTGAGAGGTCATATCATCTCAATGATACAACATTAAAGTGTACACTCCCAGCTCAAAACAATGGAAAGTGGAGCAAAGGAAACAAATTGGGAACACCCCCTGTATTAAGTAACAAACATGTAATAATTTTATTGCTAATTCATAGCTTGGGTAAATGTGACAAACTGAGATTAAATATAGTTAGTAGATCACTGATGACATTCACATTAAAAGTGGCCAGAGTCATCAGCCAAACATGGCTTGCTACATTGGTCTCCATTATGAAGTACAGATTTCATCACTGCCTCGCAGGGACGTTTTCGGCGTTCCAATGCTGCCCTCTCTTCCTGAGCTGCCAGTTGTTTCTTGCAACGATCTTTCTTTTCAGCTTTCTCTTGTGCTGTTTTTTTTCTCTGCAGCCTCAAACTCTGAGATCCACTGTGCAGATGTAATGCACTGTACTGAGCCACGTAAACGCTTAACTTGCGCACTAGAAGTACGTAGGTTCTGCTGCACGAAGCACCTTCTCTGGATGCACAGCGTGTGCTGCTACAAACATTGCGCGACATTTCATTGACAATGATTAGCGTAGCTGCAGATCTTACTCTTTTGATATTGATGCAATTCCTCAAGATCAGCACGCTTCTTTACCTCTAGTGCCTCACCTTCTACATAACCTGCCATGTTGACTTTGTCAGAAAGAGCTCACCCTGCCACACCACTTGATGCATCATGTGCTCTCCAGGAGGGCAGGAATCCCTTGCAATGGTGACAGCCCTGTTATTTCAAATGCTTATTTTTTATTTTCCTGTGTAGATGCACGATGATATGCATCCTTTATCGCCATTGGCACATTGTGAGGGAGAGGGACATATGATGCTGCACATCATGTCATTGCAGCAGCACAGTGTGTTTTCAGTAGTCCAAATAGTCCTGAATCCAAGAGTTGCACAAGATGGCATGACAGCAATGTCAATTTTTTTTTGCCACAGCAACCTGCACTGTGTGCATGAAATATGTGCTTCATGGCCATCAAGGATCAGTAATTTGTATCCTTTCATTTCGGGTGATGACAACATGGCAGCCAAATAGATGCTACATTCTATTCAACCATTGGTACTGTTGGCCAACCCACAGTAGAAGTTGAAGTTATGTGCTCCCATAGTCATCTCCAGGGAAACTGATTAGCCTTGGCAAATGAATGTAGGAGGAAGTGGTGTTCTATCAGACATAATTGCAGAAACCATAGTGATATGAACCACTTGATATCCATGAATCCAAGTTAACTTGGAATAGCGCTTGATTCCACAAATAACTGCTACTTGCTTTTGAGTGGGATAGAGAACAATCTGTGTTTCATCAAGATTGATGAAATTACAGAAAGGATCAAGGCCATGTTCAAGAACTTGCTCATGAATGAGCTCAAGAAACCCGCTTAAGCGTGAGTCACTTCCTGACACCGCACAGCTGTGGGACAGATTACAGGGCACACGCAAAGAAATTGGAGTACCCATAAGCAACTCGCTTGTAGAATCCCTGCCACCATGCTTTGTAGGCAACCCATCAAGCCTTTAAAAGTACTCCTCTCCTTTTCAGCAAGAGCGTACACGACAGCATAATGTCTTCCTTTTTTATACCTACCTGGCGGTTCATGAATCGAATTGCCTGTACCAGACCTGACTCCGCTTCATGTGACAATATTGCCTTACCGATTATACGCGGAATTGTAACATTTTTCATGCATGGTATCAGAATGCGTTCGTACTGTATATACCGCATGCATGGCGTAGAATATTTCTGAGAGACTATTTTTTGTGATCTTGTGAGGTTTTGTTATGCAGTGGTTGTGATTGACGCAACTTTTTCGAGCCAGAGATGATAATGTCTCTGATTGAGCAATACATATGTAGTTATGTATGTAGCTGGTAGCGCGTAGCTGACTTTGTGTTGCGTGTGGGTGCATATATGGTTGTACGCTGAGTATACTTAAGGATGCGTTGGTAGCAAACGCTGAATGTACATACATAGTGATGTGTTGACAGCCGTGTATGTGCGCTGAGTGTGCAGTGTCAGACCTTATCACACACTGCATCCCTCCCCTACATGAAGACTGTAAGATATAGCTATTTAACTTTTGCATAGACCCTGTTGGTAACAATCATTCGTTTACGGCCATCTCTATACACACAATAACCACTGACAATGTCATGCTATACACGGCCATGGCTGCGTACGCAAATTTGCGTCTTCCGTGTATAATCAACCTGAGTATCAAATGATAACTGGCCACAATACACAGTGGTTTAGGACCAGGACATAATGCGAGGAAAGAATTTAAGTGGACAGACAATTTTGTCATACCCTAGACTATCACAATTTTAATGAAAACTTTACAGATTCACAAAGTGCAGAGAGCCATGGGAAGTGAAAGCATTAATCATGCCATGTGACACCCTGATTTGAAAACATGAGCCTGTGATATATCAAACAATGCTGAGTCAAGTATAAGGGAATGGGTAAATAGAGCTTTCAAAAGCCATTTCAATGATACTTGATTTATGAAATAATCATGAATTCTGTTTAAGTTATTTCTTTATTTGTGGTCCAAAACGACGCCATTTTTTACACAAACCTACTTTGCATTCATTGCTCACCGAAGCTAGAGCGCTACATACTGTGTTGTTTGTATAAATGCTTTCACCTATCATCGGCCCTTAGTTTCATACTCGCCGAATCTTGCCGATTCTAAAACCTATCAAACAAAACACTTTTGAACCTAACGATACTCTCGCGCTAAAATTTTAATAATGCCCATTAATAGCCACAATGTAGAGTCTGGGGACTTCTACGAGACGATGCATGTTAATGAGCATTTAAGCCCTCTGAGGGACCGTACCTTTGTTCTTTGTGATCCACTGTCTTTGTTAGAAATGAGGGCGCTGCGTACACGTGCACGCGCAGCTTTTGTACTTTGTCTTGCATGATTATATAATGATAATACGAAGGTGCCTTTTTTGTACGTTGTTCAGTGATTCCAGCGAGCTATTTCTGTCTACTTATCTTTATTTTTTCGCCTGATCCGTGCTGAACGTGCGAGCTTTGCGTGAGCCCATGTTATGGCGGAAAAAAGAAGTTTGACGAATTTTGATGTTTACGAAAGGTACGTAAAGGTGTTCAAAGCTGATGCTGATGCAGCCAGACATTTTATGGCTGACGAAACCCAGCTGGGAGTAACAAGTAATGCACAGGTACATGTAAAACGATGGTCTAATAAGATACGAACACTAAGGAAGAAGTGGGCACAATTGAGTAAAGCTAGGAAGGAAGAGAAGACAAAACAAGCCTTTTTGGAATACCAACAACAACCATTTCATGAAAAAGAAAGCAGTGATCCCAGTGTATTGAATCCAACATCACCACCACTACAACCATCGGATATGGAGGAGAATAGTCCCATGGATTCAAATCATGTAAAGTCAATCGCTCCACTAGATCAGCTGAGTCCTCGCCATTCTCGAAGGAAGACAGATGCAATTCTGGCTCTAGTCAGAGAAGAAGCTGAGAAGCAGCAGATATCAAGCACACAGTTACTTGGCTATCTTTTGCACAGGTACAGTTTTTTCACAATTTGCAATGATGCCTATGTCATATATTTTTATTTTTCAGGGAGAATTACGTCTCAGACCGACCAGTAGCTAATGTCGGAATAAGTTTGTTTCACAAGGAATCTGTGGATAAAGAGCTTACATTAGATGAAGCACTGTATATGCTATCAACTTACAACCTTGGACGGATAGGGTACACGAGCCTACGACATGATCTAAAAGGAAAAGTGGACCTTCCAGCTCACTACAGACTAATGCAGTACAAAACAGAAGTGATGCCTGAGATTAATGCTCTATGCCCTGACTCAGGATCTGGAGTTTCACTGAGCCTCATTGAATCAGTGAAGTGTCACTTTCAGAGGCTAATAACACTGCTTCATTTGCAACCTGGTAGATATTTAATGACAGCTAAAGAAGGATTGGATGGATCAGGATGGCATGCTGTGTATGATCAACTGGGTAATGTTCAGATACATAATATAATCATCTGGATGTGGGTACCCTTACATCTCTCCAAGAACAGTGATCAACATCTACATGCATGCACCTCTAAATCCACTGAAAGTGAGATTGTTTGGAAGGAAGGTGCACCAAGCAGTCCTGAAGCAGCCCGACCCATCTTAATCACATTGGGTAAGGAAGACAAAGAATTGCTGGAAAAAATTGTCCCTCCTGTGGATGAAGAAATAAGTAAGTTACATTCAAGTTGTCTTATGGTAGAAGTCAGTGGGGAGGTATTTATATTTGAAGTGGAATTTATACGCTCTATGAACGATGGGAAGATGCAGAAACTTCTGCTTGGTAGAGGAGGAGCATTCTGTATATTGTGTCCACACACTCAAGAAGAGGCCATTTCATTGCAACAAATCAAAGATGGTTTTGAAATGGGGGAAGTTGAGATTGATGAGCTTAACTTATTGTATGACGATTTAGTAGATGAAGTTGGGAATGTTGTAAAAAGAAGAGGAGATTACGGTGAAAGATTGGGATTAACCCAATGTCCAATAACAGGAGTCAGTATAAAAACATTTCCAATTTTGCATGCTTTGTTGCGAGGCTTTGACTTCTGTTAAAAGCATTGTATAAGTTGAATGCAGGTGTGACATCATGGAAAGAAGGTAAGATTCTAGCTGGACGTGTTAATGAGGCAAAGAAAAGAGTCAGAGAAATTATCAAGAGCAAAACTGGTATAGCTGTAGATCAACCTGATAGTGTAGGATCTGGTGGAACAACAACAACAAGAAACACAGCTCGAAAGTTTCTATTTGAGGCTGAAAAACGACAAATACTAGTTGACTGCATACCGGAAAAGATCCAAGCAGATGGTCAATGTGATAAGAAAGTGTATAAGGAGTTTCTTACAAACATTTCTGTCATTTTGAGAGCCATTTCCTCCAGAAGTGTAATCAATACCGAACTGCTACAAACACTTTGTAAAGAAACATCAGTAATGTTTGTTTCTCATTGGCCATCTTTTAAATTTACACCTTCAGTTCACCAAGTGCTAGCTCACTCAACAGCTCTAATTAATGCTAATGGTTCCACAGGATTGGGTTCACTTTCAGAAGAACCACTAGAACATAACAATAAGAATTTGCGGTGCTACAGGGAAAGTCTAGCTAGAAAGACAACACAGAATGCTAACTTATCAGATATACTGTCACGACTATGGATTAAATATGACCCAATCGTCAGGAGTTATCGTAATGCCATTAAATGTTCGGCATGTAATGGAGATCACAGTATTCGATCTTGCCCAAGAAGACATGTTTCACATCCTAGTTGCCAAACCATTGAAGAACACTTAATCTGAACTATCATTAACCCTGAAGTTGAGCAGATAGCGAAAACTGACCTTGAGCAGAGGAAAATGAAGAGACTTCTGCAATTGTTCTTTGATCACACAAATTCACTGAATCTTGATTTCCTTGTCTTGATTTTTATTAACTATTTAGTTGCATTATTGCAGAATTATTGTGACATCGATTACTGCTGTGCCAGTTAACTATCAATTTACTAAATTTAAAATTTGATTGTTTAGACTTGATTTTATTTAAAAAGCATTAATTAACATCATGTTTTATTTATCACCCCCATACTTAAAATAAGTATTCAAATAATTTGGTCATATACTTTGATAATGTCCTCATCAACTATAGTTTTAAACCACTGTGCAATGTAGTCAGAATAGTGTAGATGGATTCATTGCAATGGCTGAAGCAATCGTTCGTAATGATCCCTTTTTTGATTTTATAAGCTTCAACTGCCATCTTAAGCCACTACCAGCATCCACCTGGCCTCCTAAGCCACTACCAGCATCCACCTGGCCTCCTAAACCACAACCAGCATCCACCTGGCCTCCTAAGCCACTACCAGCATCCACCTGGCCTCCTAAGCCACTACCAGCATCAACCTGGCCTCCTAAGCCACTACCAGCATCCACCTGGCCACCACAGGAATAAAAATGAATTAACATTTATGATATTCGCATATGAAGGCAATAGTTTTAAAATAATATAACTATAACTTACATGTAGGTTTGAAATTAAATAACTGATTCATATTTTTTTAAAATATATTATAGTAGTTAGGCAAATACTAATTAGATTTTGATTGTTATAACCAGATACGTGATTATATCAAAACCTACATATATCACTCAAGGCCCTCTAGTATAAAATATTAAGGTTAGAGCCAATTAATTTTAATCCTTCTGCATAAGAAAAGAATATTCAGTGAATTGATTTCAAGTTACCAGTAGCAAAGATGTTAAACTCATCATTATTTTATGCTGAATATTTATTGATAAATAATTTTAATAAACATTTCTAGTAAGTTCACAATGTAATTAAGTAAACACCAGCATAAGTTTTGATTTGTTATTTTTAATATTTGGTATTATTATCAGCACTGTTGTTACAAATTCTGTATATAGGATCATTTCTGCGAAAATGGATCTAACACATGATTTTTCAAGACTTCAACTTTTTGATATTCTGAAATGTCCTCTACACATTGCTTCTAACGAACTGAGAATTGGAGTATCCGTCATGGAGTTGTATAGCTCTGAATTTTAATTAGCCATACATTTCAATGCAAGCATTACGCGCGTACTGGAAATTTTATAATGTATGCCTTAGTTCCCATTTCGCAGAAACGATCCCATTTACTAATAAGTCGCAAACAGCATGCTCATGTAATCCTCCAATTAATTAAAAGTTGTTGTACATTATTATAGTGATGTGATTTTATCTTTACACCTATTCTAATCAGATTTTAATAACATAATTCATCATTGCCTAACTTCCGCACTGCATAATCCATTAATTAATAATCCTATTAGGGAATTATATTCATTTTAAAACCAAATGTTGCCTTCATTTGCGAACACCCGGTATGAAGCTACACAATTGCTACACACCTGCTTACACTGCTACGTATCTATCAGTACCAGATAGAGATGGCAAATAAATTTTCGTACTTTCAGTTCCTCCAGGATCCTCGAACCTGATCACGGTGGTAAATGATACGAGCCTAACAGTGGCCTGGGCCCCTCCCACATCTGGTGATGATCCCACCAGCTACAATGTCAGTATCAATGGCAGTACTGGCACAACACGGATCATACTTCATGATGGATCATCATCATACACTCTCATGTTTCCTGGACTGACCAGCAACACACTGTACTCTGTCACTATGTTGGCCATCAACTATGCTGGGAGCACTGGCACAACTGTGAACAACTACACACGTAAGAAGCTTGAATTGAAGTGCTTTGTTCTACATGGTTTTATCTGCCTTGACTGCATATGTAAGTGTGTTCTAAAAGAAGCAGCAAATTTTTTTAAAAGAGAAAATATTATACACAATGATATCTGTCGTTAATTTGCATTAGTTTTAATTTTCTTCATATAATGTGCACTATGCTTGCCATTAGTAGAGACCCCTAGCATTGCCATTAGTAGAGACCCCTAGTACTGCCATTAGTAGAGACCCCTAGCATTGCCATTAGTAGAGACCCCTAGCATTGCCATTAGTAGAGACCCCTAGCATTGCCATTAGTAGAGACCCCTAGCATTGCCATTAGTAGAGACCCCTAGCATTGCCATTAGTAGAGACCCCTAGCATTGCCATTAGTAGAGACCCCTAGCATTGCCATTAGTAGAGACCCCTAGCATTGCCATTAGTAGAGACCCCTAGCATTGCCATTAGTAGAGACCCCTAGCATTGCCATTAGTAGAGACCCCTAGCATTGCCATTAGTAGAGACCCCTAGCATTGCCATTAGTAGAGACCCCTAGCATTGCCATTAGTAGAGACCCCTAGCATTGCCATTAGTAGAGACCACTAGCAATGCCATTAGTAGAGACCACTAGCAATGCCATTAGTAGAGACCACTAGTAATGCCATTAGTAGAGACCACTAGCAATGCCATTAGTAGAGACCCCTAGCATTGCCATTAGTAGAGACCCCTAGCATTGCCATTAGTAGAGACCCCTAGCATTGCCATTAGTAGAGACCTCTAGCATTGCCATTAGTAGAGACCCCTAGCAATGCCATTAGTAGAGACCCCTAGCATTGCCATTAGTAGAGACCCCTAGCAATGCCATTAGTAGAGACCCCTAGCATTGCCATTAGTAGAGACCCCTAGCAATGCCATTAGTAGAGACCACTAGCAATGTCATTAGTAGAGACCCCTATGTGTAGATTAATGTTATTGTGTAGCAAAAGAACTACAGCACACACATTATATTAATGTCTAATGTCCTGGGCATACCCCACGGAGCACGTTTATACACCGCGGGGTACAGAAAACAAAGTTTCATGCTTCCCAACTTTTTTGCATTCTAGCAATGTTTGGCCGTTGTGCCGCACGTTTTTGAAGTCCTTATCTGTTTGGGCCGAAGCTTTGAAGGCCTAACTCCTTACGCTGCTCTTATAGCAGCTCGTCGCAGTGGAGGACGTACGTAACACTTGTGTCCACATGCATCGGTCCTCCCCTGCGACAAGAGCAGCGTAAGGAATTAGGCCTTCAAAGGTTCGGCCCAAACAGGCAAGGACATGCAAAACGTAGCGTAACAGCCAAACATCGCTATAATGCTAAAACGACAGAAAGCATGAAAATTTGTTTTCTGAACCCGTGGTGTACAAACGTGCTCTGCTGGGTATGCCCAGGATTAAGTCATATCTGTAACATGCGTTCTGCATTCCTTATATACATGTATGTATGCGTGATGCGAAGTAATCGAGTGCAACTATCTTAATGTTTTAGTATTTAATTTACTGCACATCTTGGTCTTGTTAAAAACAAAAAAAACTGTGTAACTATTACAGATGATAACCATTGAAAATAATTGAATTCGCATGTATACAGATTTTAGCATTATACTAGTTTATACATGTTTACAATAGAAGATTGGAAGCGGCTGTTGCTATGTACAGTTTGTTATTTGTGTTGAAAACAAGTGCAATATAGATCTGGTAGATTGAAAATGTACTGAAATGTATATATCTATTATTCAGTTGCACTGCCTCCTTCTGCTATAAATGGATCCTGTGGTCAGCGAGGAAGTAGTTATTATCTGAACATCACATGGCTACCTGCAGTAAGAGCTATGACATAACCCATCTGCTTGTGTCTAGCAGCTCAATGTTTATTACCTCCAGATGAATGTCACTACCTATCAAATAACCGTTTTGGATCTTGATCGTGGAACAAACAGCACACAACGAAAATTGCATTGTTACATTGGTCCATGTTACGCTCTTATCGACCTACAAAGCATAGTAAATTATTCCAAGATATGCATTGGATCATATAATCAAATAAATATTCTTGGATTGAAAAACTGTACGCCAAACCAGAACATAGGTATGAATGCCCTCCTGTCTATTTCCCTCCCCTTCTCTCCTCCAGTTCTCCCTCTCTCGCCCATTCTGCCAGCAAATTACATGATATTGCTCTTGTGATAAGCACAATAGCAAGGGTTGTTGATTCTACAGAGCTACTTTGTTTACTATAACAGCAGTGCAAACAATGGTATTTGTATCTTACTGTCATAACAATGGGAACAACACCTACAATCACAGACACAGTAATTTTGCTAGCAGCTTAGCCATACAGGGCACTCTTCGGAAGATGGCGAGGAGTTATACACTTTATTGTACCCATCCAAAGAAGTGTTAAAGCTCCTAGTCTAGTCCATGCATGGCGCATAGTGTGCTCTGGTTAGTGGTTGGTGGTGGTATATCAGTGATGGCACTTGTAGACAGCTGTGAACTAAAAGAAAACTCTTTGCCACTAAAACTGAACAAGCAGTGTGTACAATATTTGAGAGCATTTAGCATAGCGTTAGTAAATCTGTCAATTTCCACAATTATCACAAGTCCAACACTTCTTTCCATATTAGCACAAGTTCAATTGAGCATTTAAAATCAATAAAGTATTGCCTCCACTCACCCGTTGGCATATAATCCACCAACGACATTGATACAAACTTACATATAACACGTATACCATTGAACAGTGCCGTTTTCATGCATAATGCTTCAATTTGTGTCTCTCCTCCACGCATAACTCGATTGAATTGAGATGAAATAAATATCAAATTCAACTTCAAGATGAGCCTTTTCATACGGTATACAGCCATTAGTCTGTAACAGAATAGCCACGTGTGGACGTAACATTATGACCAGATAAGAACATATGTGACAAACATAATATGCACTGAAGTAGTAAAGTTTGTCTATAATTATGGGTTTTTTAATTGCTATTACTCATTCAAACGTAAAGCAGATGCAATGCCTGCTGGGTATGTATCATATGAAATTTTGACATCACACGTATTGTATTGAATAGAAACTTGACGGGTGTCCATCATAATCATAAATAGTGGAAGTACCTATGTTTTCTGTTTTTGAAACATGCCCTTACTCTGCAAAGCGTAAAACAAATGTTTAATGTATATATACATTGTAACAGAACAGATAAGAGGTTTTGGTTTTGTTGGAGCTGTATTCAGAGGTGACCAGGACTTGTTACAAGGAGAACTAGAGAGCTGATTGAAGGTATCAAAATATAAATCTGGAATATCAGCTAGCTGGTAAATGAGCATGGTACACAAGACCAATCCCATGTGCATCCTACAAATCACTGTCAATTTACTTATTCTGTATCATTGCATGAAACCATGCATCATACCATTTATGTATGGTATTAGACTCTATGTTTTTGCCCTGGCCAGTATGTACATGTATGTGCATCAAAATTGTGTAGCTTTTTTTATTAATAATTGACTCTCATCCTAACTTTTTTTTAAACCTTTAGGTTGTCTTCGAGGCATGGTGTATAATTGGACCCAGATGAACTTAGTGGCATTGTTGTCTTTTATTACAGTACTGGTGCAATTCTAATCAAGAGAAGAAGATCATTACCTACTGTACAATGCATGGCTGTTCTGAGTGGGAAACTAGGTTTGATGTTTAGGTATGTACGATCGTGGGAACAAGAGGTGATGAGACTAGCCTCATTCTGAATGTGTGTGCTATATATAGGTTATAGATCATGCCTTATTTCATCCTTCCCTTGCATCGAAATAGCAAAAACAATATCCACAACATCTCCAGGCAGTTTCTCCCTTTACCCCACATTTTGCACAAACTTGAGCTTGCGCGAAAAGAAAATGTGCACTATGCATCCACAATTCCATGTGCTGTTCGATTCTAAGAGCACATAAAGACAATTGATTTAGGCTACAATCAGAAAAATCCCCTAGAAGTTAGATATGCTTGTACTTCATCATCAGACATCAAAGCACCAAAATACCACCAAGACATGTGCCTTTTTTTTTTCATGTTGATATTGCTTCGCCATCAATGTAACAAGCCAGTTATACTTGTCACCAGTCTGCACTGATAGTAACACAGAGGTCACACAATATTGGGATCACTCAGTACACCAAATGTGCAACTGTAGTGATTCAATGTTAATCATTCTTGCTAATAAACCAAATTGCAACAGTTGAGTATGAGTCCGGCGGTTCTCTCCTTGCCACTAATAGCACTGCTAACCCTTGGGGGGAGAGTTCACAGTCCATTTGCACAAAACATTGTCCAGCAATTGCATCACTGTTTATTGTGTTCAGGATCAGGTTGCCTTCAGTGTCTAGGGAAGTCAGGATTGATGGGCTCCGAAAAGATTTGGTGAAAGGGAGTGTAACCTGGAACGTTACTACTGAATTGATGTGAATAAGAACACAGTTGATATCTATGGTAGTATGGTATAATTTAGTGAGATAAAATAAGGGCGAGGGACTGGTGTGCATGCATTGTGCGTGTTACTACACAGGTTGAGCAATTTGATCCTCTGATTTGGTTCGATTGGGAAAGCATTCTTGAGCACAGCAATCTCCAATGGTGTGACACGAAAGAACTAAGTGCTCTGTTCTAGCAATAGTACATGCAGTGTTATACTGAACCTGCTGCAATTTGTGTCTATGTGTAAGAGAGAGAGATAGACTCCCCCCCCCCCCCCCCCAAATAACAGCTAGCCTCACCTACATATCTTGACTCTGATACTTATGTCCACCTTCCTTACTCTGAATTGCCAATAGAATCAGTTGTAAGTAGATCTCCATCACCATGTGTAAATTAGCTTTGTATATGCATGATCAGCACCACCAAATTAATCTCCTGCATGAGGCAGTGTACAGTTGGGGTAAGAGAAGGGGTTGCTGTGTGGAACTGTGTGATTTTACCTATCACACTAAGGCCATCTTCCCAGGGAACATTTGGGGGAGAAGAACTTCTTTATTTGCTCTCACTGTTTTTTAATCTGGTGTTTCACCAGCAATCAGTACTGTCTGTTGTTCCCTTGCAGCCCCTAACTGTACTGTCTCAATTGAACAGTGGTGCCTCTTGGCTGCCAACATATGGTGGTAGGTATTCACACATACGTTTTGTACTCAAAAGGTATAGCCTGCATGCTTTTGCCAGAGTATTGAGGTCTGTAGCGTAGGATAATTCTACCACAATGCTTGACTTAAATGTAAATGGTGCTTTTGCTGTCTTAAAGGTAGACAGCTCAATGCAGTATTGAACGACAGCCTCATTGATCAGACATTTTCCCAGAGGCTATATGGTCAAACCCCCCCCCCCCCCCTACCCCCTTTCTGGCATCTCATGGGCACCTCTGACTTCTGGAATCAGGGGTGATCACTCGGTCCACTTGTTCGCTAATAGAGCCCTCCCTTGAGGCCTCCACTATTAGCCCCCAAGGTTTGTCCCATTTCACCTCTCTCAATGAAGATGAAGCTCTCCAACCTCCATTCTTGGTGCTCTCACAAGTGACTCATCTGTTTCCTCATCTATAGCTGCTTGCAATTGTCTGCTTACAGTCAATGAGAAAGCTCAAGTGGCTTGGTCTCCCCTCTGGATGTGTGGTGGTGGCTTGTAAGCTCAATCATACCATTTCTCTTCCCAAAGCTTATGATGAGTTTGCCTCCCTTGACACTTAAATTTATAACACTATTACTGGTAGCAAATGCAAGCCATGATGTGGCTTGGAAGCAAGCAAGTCAGAGTGGCCTGTGGCTTCGGTCTATTGCACGTCATTCTACTGCTGCAAATATGTGGTTCTGATCTTGTTTCATTTTTCACAAACCGTTTCTCCTAGAGACCATTTATTTAACAAACACATTATTCTTTCTTCCTCCACAACCTGGCTGCACCTACAATTCAACACTCTTTGGCAGCTTCTCTTCATTTTAGTTCATTGTTTCTTCACTTACGAGCAGGCCAGACTGCTTCAGCCCCACATGTAGCTGCTTGGCGTAGACCTCTACCTTGACCCCAATGTACATCAGATAACCATCAGGTAGGGGAGGGGGTTGGCTTGGACACCTCAGCTCACCTCAGTGGCACTCTATCAACCTCCAGATGTGACCTTTGTCAGACCTGTGTACTAGTCCTGCTTGCACGCCATGCTTTAGTGTGCTGGTGGGGATGTTGTCCACGCACAGGCAACACCTAAGGGAATGCACGCACTACACACTGGTTGCTGAAGTACACGTATATGGCTGGAACTGTATTATGCTATGCTGTTATCTTTTGATACCACACTTGACAACAACGATCCAGCGTACATACACTGTTTATCATAGAAACTACAAACATCTAACAAGAGAATGCACACCAGATATGTGCCAAGCATCAACAATTAGTGTTCAGGTCAAACGGAAGTCTCTTTTCCAACAATCAAAGATGGAGCTGTGAATTTTTCCAGTGTAAAAATCAATATGTCCATTTCTTTGCTTGCATCGTTATTAACATACACAGCTCCAGTATTCAGGCTAGCCTGAAGGTATCTCACTGTGCCGGTAGTAGTACAGATATAACCATCTGTTTCCATATCATAGTGTAAGCAAGGTTACTGTTTTGGCTATCAATAACATGGACTTCAACCATATGCAGCATATTGTTGAGATGATCCACACAAACGAATCTGAAATGTGCCATCTGTCAGGTTATTATCGAAGCACCATAACTGATTATTGCCAGTCGAATTTTTGGTTTCATTGTTGACAACACCATCAGAAGCTTCCCATACCAAACCTGCTGGGTAATTTGAATTTGTCATACACCAGTAACTCTGTGTACAAAGAAATTTTCTACCACAATGTATATGATGCACACAGCATTGTACAAGCTCATTATATGCTGACACATGTAGCTCAGAGATCACTCATTATTATTCCTACGTATAAATTACAACAGTAATGTCATTCCCATCCAAGGTTGTGTCAGTTGAGCAAAACTTCCAAATTTGTGATTGTGCACTCTCCTAGAAACAAGCATGCGTTTACTAGTCATGGCCACTATTGTACATCCCCCTTCCTCCCTCCCCCCTCGCCATGCTGAAGTGTCTACTAGGAGTATCATATGACCACACCCATACACTATATAGCACAAGGATTGGACTCCTTGTGTTTGTCTGGCATGAGTACTATTGCAAAATTCCTGGACCAGTACAAAGATCACAAAGCATACATGCTTTACAGTTAGCTGCATAAACAGCAACAGGAAAGAGTTTTTATTAAATTTTGATTAAGCATCCCTTTAAGAGATGGTGTGGGTGGAGAGAGGGATGGTGTGAGTGGAGAGAGAAGGATGGTGTGAGTGGAGAGAGGGGTGGTGTGAGTGGAGAGAGGGATGGTGTGGATAGAGAGGGAGGGATGGTGTGGGTTGAGGGAGGAAGGGTGTGGGTGGAGAGGGAGGGTGTGGGTGGAGAGGGAGGGTGTGGGTGGAGAGGGTGGAGAAGGAGGGTGTGGGTGGAGAGGGAGGGGGTGGGTGGAGAGGGAGGGTGTAGGTGGAAAGGGAGGGGGTGGGTGGAGAGGGAGGGTGTGAGGGTTCCAGAACCCAGTGCAGCCTCGCCATTGTTCGTGATATCTGACTCCGAATTTGATGACGCAGTCGCGGCACAAGTAACACCATTCGAACCGAACATTGAATCGATCGAACCGTACCTCTGATTGGAAATTATCCATGATTTTGTGAAAGCATTTGAATTACGCGTAAAGTGTTGTTTACAACCGATGAATTCGAAATGCGAACCTCGAACCTCGATACCGATTCTGTCCAAACCGGAACAACCGGAACACTATTCAAATGTCACATCGGCGGGCGCGGGGAGGGGGGGTGGGTCTGACGTAATAATCATAGGCGCATAAACAATTGCTGATGTCAGCCAAAAGCTTAAAACCGTATACTAAGATGCCCCACAGCTCTCTAAAAGATTTTGTCCTAAAACAACGACGAAAACGCTCGAAATCCCATCATCCTGTGGGACTGCTAGTAGTACACGTGGAGCCTTCACTGCTCAGAATAATGGTGCCGACCCTCAATCACAGCTGTCTTTGACATCCATATTAACTTTCAATGCTAGCAGTACCTCATCCTCCATCCGGTGTGGATCTGGTGATGTAAACAACAACTACATCAATTCATCTACTGTGGGATCAGTGAATAATGGGGAACAGTAAATCGTGCATTGCAGGGATAAGATCCTATAGTATACACATACAAATGAGAGTGTTTTGATTCAACTGTTTTGTAGGTGTTAATAGTTTGTCTACATGAAACTTATGAGTTGACTGTTGTGCTCATCGACTATTAATTACAGTGTACCTGTGATTGATATCCTTTTAGCACATTTTGTGATGTCTTGTTATTTTAAGGAGAGAACACAACAGGGGCGTGCCCAGCATTATTTTCACATTTCTCAGATCCGCCCCCGCCCCTCACTCCTTCACAAAATAACATGATCCATCTTCTGAAATTTGTTGTAGTTTACATGTAAGCAATTATAAATAGGCACATACATGTATTTAGTGTGTGTTGTGTAGCAATAATTTCTTCGATACTTGTGAACATGTTTTGGTGTCTACACGGTAACATCACATTCGGTGTGGTGCAGCGTGTTGCAAATAAGGTGTATTAGTTGGGACAACATTTGTATAAAACTCCATTTGTTCATCTGTATTCATCTCAGTTTCGTATGCTTTACTCTTTTTGTTGTATGTCGTGCATTTATTTTATGCATCTCATTTATTCAAGGGTCATTCCAAAACAATTCACCCAGGGTTTTGCATCACATGTTCAAATCTTGATGCAACTCGTATTTGTTTGTCCACATATGGTTATGATTTGTGCAAATTAATAACTTCAATGGTTAACGAAATACTTGAATTTCCTGCAGGCTCATATCATCAGCTCACAGCTTCATTTATTTGAAGCTCATTCTAAATATAAATAAACGATGCCATACATGTTAGTCAGTAGTGAAAGGGTTAACAATTAAATACGTCTTAAGTATAGATTGCAAAATTTAGTAAAGTGGCCAGTAGAAAATTCGTATCTTTTTTTCACATGAATGAGGGCATCTTTTTTTCCAAGTATTTTTCCGAATGAAAAGTCGAATTACCAGGACCACACCAGTTTAAAGCTGTGGTACCCCAATTAAGTTTGTTTTCATAGTACCTAGTAGTGTTACATAACCTATCACCTCTGCTATCAACACTAGTGAGTGACTATCAACACTGGGGTTTCACCTGATCTGTGGTGACTAGCATGATTACTCAGAAACTAATTGGATTATGTATGTGCACTAATTGGAATCAATGGTAACCAAGCGGTACATACAATCCACCTCAAGATCACGAATCCACTTGTCACCACGATTGACTTAAAGAGTATCGCCGTGACGAGTGTGTTCATGATCTTGAGGGGATCTGGAAAGCAAACTAGGGATGTTCTTCTGCTCCCTTCATCTATTTTGGTGGTATTATTTACTACAGCCTTGGTCTCGTGTGCAATGGGTCCGGTCCAACTGGGTCCTTGGTCTCATGTGTATGCTGCTTCTGCCCAGTGTCTTCAACAGTTGCTGCAAAAGACGTTGCTTTGGAAAGAGAGGATGTTGATGCAAGCAGTGTGGAAGTGCTTCTGTGCATTACTGTGCAACTGGCAGTGCAGTCACACCAAATGGCACTATAAGGTCCTTTATGTGCTCAGCCCTGATAATTGGATCCAATGTCAAGTGCAAGTAGTAGTTGTAGTTGGACTAATACTAACTCCACTGATTTGTGTTTAAACACCCAAGAAATATGTAAACCTATTCATTGCACGAATAGGCTTATCGGTATGCCCAATCAACACCACTAGAATACAATTTCACATTCACACATGACTAATGGTTCGGCATTGTAAGTCTAATTGTTACACAGTGACAGAGGTTTTGGCACACTTCCGCTCCATACGAAACACCACATTATGCGATAAACATTGCGTCATATTGGTCTGGGAACGAGACATTACATTTTTGTTAACAATAAACCGAGTGTTCATGTTGTATCTATCCTGGCATGAGTTGTTCAATAATCCTTCGGCAACAACGAAGGTAAGAATCTATATCTGTTCGATGGACTTACTTACATTGCCTTGTTAATACAGATGCGTGCTGTTCAGAATAGGCCTACTTTTCACTTGCCTTAGCATATTGAATGCGATCCTCCTTCTTGTCGGGTGGCAGATGGTTGACAGTGGTGAGTGCGTACGTGTCATTCACGCGAGTTTCGTACGTACGTGTGATGGTGAGTTGATCGCTAGCGCGTACGCCCCACCCTTCTACGTAGAAGGGTGGGGCGTACGCGTAGCGGTGAAGTAATGGCAGTGAACTGCGTCTGGGACCGAGGGTTGTGACCCCCCCCCCCCCCCACACACACACACACAAATTCAATTAACAAGTTATTAACATCCATACCGTCCCCTTCTACCACCACTCTTCTATCATGAATATAATTACTACGAAACTGTGCGTACTTGCGCTTGCACGTACGTGTTCTTAAAAACTATTTGGCCTCGTATAATTCGCAATAACAACAAATAACCAAGATGCTCGTCCGGCTGTTCTCTCGACATGGTGGGTCTGGGTACGAGACTCGCTGGTCTGTACACTGATTACGTATTTCGATCTATCGCGTGAGCTCGATTACAATTATTATCCAACCATTTTTTAAAAGCTCACCTGCAAATGGGGTACTCACACTCACTACGTCAACACCAAGAACAAATAGCAAGCACCATCCATCCAATGGGATTGTGGTTGCACCTGTCTTTTTCAGAAGCACACTGTTACTAAATGGTCTCTGTCAGATACTCGCTCCTCTCTTCGTCAATTTCGAATCACATGTCACATGTCATTTTTTACATATGCAGTTTGCATACTGAACCAAATTAGTATTTGATGCTTTCAACCTTTTGGATGATGACGTCCACCACTGTTTCATGGTCTGTTTAGGTTTTGCAACTTCTGATGAGGCATGGTGTCAGCCCCAACTTGACCTCAACAGAAGCTTTTAACTTCATAAGTGAATGACTATTGCTTTCAAGGCAATCCTCTCCTACCTTACAAGGCTAGGCTGTTATCACCCCCGCACGACATCCTGGCTATCAGTTATGCCCTCCACATGCTTAGGTCTACATCTTCATCGAATTTCGAATTGAATTCCGGGAAGCTGTCAAGTGGTGGCTGGGCCTAGACACTTCTGCCCTGCCCATAGTCTGGATCCTCTTAGACACCATGCCTTAACGTGCAAATGTGGGGTCTCTGGGCAAGGTGCATCCCACACTAGAAGTTGGCCACACTTCCAAGGGACTATTGACACATCATCAGGTCGCTTTCATTTGAGTGATACAGACCTGAAGGCTCCAGACGTGGTGGAACATGTGCTGCAACTAAAGCTCTGTGTATGATGTCATTGACAGCTGAATGGCGGTGGTGGCACCGTGCACTCTATCTCAGTGCAGCTTAAGCCATGTGTAGCAAACTGAAACACCTCTGCCCCCACAGTGTTTGAAGGTATGACTTCTACACAGAGGTAGTCCAGAGGCAGTCCCATGAGATTCTGACAGTTGCATCGTTCATGTGTTACATAGTCCCAGCAGGCCAGGTTAGGGCCCGGGGAAGGACGCTCACGGGGGCCCCCCTGGCCCTGTAGGCTGAAACTATCAGAGATAATCTATGCGATATCTCTGTTACTATGCATTGTTCTAAAACATGCAGGCTGAAAGATTAATGGACTAAATTTAATCGATTTTATCTCAGTGCGAAACGTTCGTCCGGCGCCGCGACTTTAGGATGTAATCGACAAATTAATGACGATTAAAAGCCTACATGTACATGCATTACCAAATGAAAAAGCTCCAATGAAAAGTATAAATACAAACTATAGACTATAGCTGACTGCCAACAGACTAGTTACAGACTAACAGTGGTAGACTGGCAGTGAGTAAAGAATTCAGTGCTCGATCGAAAACGAAACGGTCGTCACACACAATTGGAAAAAAAATTATTCTTAGGGATCGTGGGGCCCCCTTTGTGCCTCGGGGCCCGAGGCAGTGTACCCCCTTACCCACCCCCCCACCCACCCTCCCTCTCAACGGCACTGAGTCCCAGTGATGACATTGGTAGTGCATATAACCATACTGCTTACAAGATGCCGCAAGGAAACGAACTCTGTCCAATTTATCAGAAATGTTTTTGAATAGTGGGTCTGTGGTTGTGATTAAAACACAAATCAAATTTAATACTATAATTAATTCAGGTTAATACCTAGTTTATAAATTATCCAATTAATTAAAAGATGTTGTACATGATTGTATCAAATGAACGCTATTAGCTGATCTGAAATGTATGGCTTTATATGGCTTGCAATAGCTTGCACTGTCATTTTTATCATTTGTGCCAGACAGCTAGTATGTACCACAACCAAGAAATTAGTTGTTGCTTTGTAAACTGTATTTCCTCTTACAGGTGCAGCAAATGTGACCTGTGTGGTCGATGGTGCATCAGTTCCCTGCTCCCAAGGAAACATACAGGTGTGCCCCAATGCTAGGGTGCAGGTGACGTGTGTGAACACAGAGGCCAACTCAAGCAACCTATGGAGGCTACCTCAGAACTTGTGTCCCGCTAAGAATCCACCAGATGCCATAGCATTGACCCAGGGAATACGCGGAGTCCCATCATCCTGTGGTACTGCTAGTAGTTCATGTGGAGCATTCACTGCTCAGAACAATGGTGACGACTCTCAATCACAGCTGTGTTTGACATCCGTACTAACTTTCAATGCTAGCAATGCAACATCCACCATCCAATGTGGATCTGGTGACATAAATAATTTATCTGATGTGGCCTCACTCTCTATCACATGGACAGGTAATTTAATCAATGCCCAAAACTATGCAGTTACTATTGAGCATTCATAACACTCACGAGGAAGTGCATGTTAACAGTGTGTGCCATGTGAGATGCCTATATGCTTCCTGTGCTGAAGATTTACTTTAACTAAAGGTAATATGTACTAGAAAAATAACTAGTTCAATTGTTCCATGCCTTATTTTGATTTCAACCTTTTAGCATGTCGTAATCCTACTGTGTCAAAGACTAGCACCTTCCAATACTATTGTACATGAAGAGTCAAATAAGTGATTCTTATTTTCAGTTGCTCCTGGAAATGTCGTAGGCCTGATCTTGCTGGCAGACATTACAGCAACCTTAACAGTGACCTGGGACCCTCCCACATCTGGTGATGATCCCACCAGCTACAATGTCAGTATCAATGACAGTATAGGCACAACATGGATCATACCTGATGATGGATCACCATCATACACTCTCATGTTTCCTGGACTGACCAGCAACACACTGTACTCTGTCACTGTGGTGGCCATCAACTGTGCTGGGAGCACTGGCACAACTGTGAACAACTACACACGTAAGGAGCTTGAATTGAAGTGCTTTGTTCTACATGGTTTTATCTGCCTTGTCAAACTGCATATGTACATGCATGTTCTGAAAGAAAAACAGCCAAATATTGTGCACAAGGATATGTCGTGAATTAAGCATGCATTGTATTATAATGTGCACTATGCATGTGTATGTGTAGAGAAATGTTAGTATGTAGCGAATAGACTCCAGCACACACATTATATTAACTCTTAGAACGCCAACTGCGTATATGCATGCATGCACTCACAACTGTTACACCATTCATGCATGATTTAGATATTGCGTGCAAAAATGTGTTGAACAGTCACCATGCATATGCTTGCTGCACTTTTAACCTTCTAAGTGTAATTATGTTTCCTCTCACACTGGCTAAAGAACCCCATTATTCAGATGACTTCACTAATGCATCACTTCAATACTCCAAAAACAAGAATGCGTAGCCCAGATCAGTGTAGTATATCATGCCTGTTCACTCCCCTTTTTTGCAAGCTAGCATTATGGGTTGTTGTAAAGAAAGGCCAGCAGTTTATAATGGCAACTGAAAATGTGATTACAACCGGTACCACATATGTTCAAACATTTGTATGACTATGGGGTTACATGCATGTCAATATTGCACTTGTATGCATATTCAAAGTGATTTTGATCAACACAATATAACACATTGCACTGCATGAATGGTGAGGCAGATAATTCTCGTTTTATGAGCATGCATGTTTATATGCACTTGGCATTCAATGAGTTAAGTCACATCAGCATGCGTTCAGTGGGCCTTATATTCATGATGCATGAAGTAATTGAGTGCAACTATCTTAATATTTAATTTACTTCACATCTCATTCTCGTTAAAAACAGACATGTGTAACTATGCAGATGATAACAATCGGTGAATCAGCATGTACATATAGCTAAACCATTTTAAAGACGTTGCTATATGGGATTGTTTCTGCGAAAAGGGACCTAATGTATGTTTTTTCAACATTTCATTATTTTTTTATATTCTGAAATGTCTTCTACACATTGCTTCTTACGCACTGAGAATCGGACCATCTGTCGTGGAGTTTTAAGGCTCTGAATTTTTTATTAGCCATACATTTAAACAAGGAGATGCTGCGTACGTAAATACTCAATGAACGCACTCTCAATGCGGGTATAAAAGCGAGAAATCCTATTGATGAATTTTCATGTAGTCTCATGGCGGCAACGAGATTCCATTTTATGTGTTGTCTTCATCATCCTCTTCATCAAAAAAAGGATGATCCCCATCACCATCATCATCACTCTCCACAATATCTCCATCAACCAGGGCTGCATCATCCAGTAACATCAAATCAGCAGCATCATAATCCTGCAGTGACCTAAAATGTGACTTGTTATTATGGTAAGCTACCATCACAGGCAGCCACATACTGAACTGATGCAAAATGTAGTAGTATGTACGCACTCCAAATGCCCCTCCCAAACCGATAGGTTTTGGCCACCAATATGTTGGAAATGGTGTGGTGGCCCGGTCGGCGAACATCAGCATACTCACGCCGGCTTGTTGCCACCCTTTGTGTGTTTTCATTCTGAAACAAAGTTTTTCTGTAATTTTATAAGCTGAAAACACACCCAATCCATCACAGGCAGGTTCATCCTCATGTCAAAGGTCTTGTCCTGAAAGTGGATCCTCTTGGGCAAGTAGGTCAGCAGCTGGTGGTTGAAAGACTCCACCCAATAGGTATCTCGGCACTAATGAAACAAACCATACTAACCACATTTTCAATGCGTATTTTTACATACATGACAGAATGATCCAGCACAGCAGTAAAGTGAGGGTATTCTCGTATGCCTGTATGGCTGCAGGCATAGTGAGGATCTTCCTCTTAGGATGATAAACTGGTTGCTGACAAGGACTCTCTGAATGGCAGCTGAGGTGACAACCCTGTGTAGAAGATGATTGCATTTGATACAAAAACATGCACTCACACATGTACACGATCAAAAAATTCACATAACCCACTCACAAACATGCACACACCTGAAAGTGCTTGCTTATGTTCATATTCATATCACAGTTCCTCATACACCAGTACAGGTGTACTTTGGTAAATGACAAAATACCCTAACTTTCCATATGACCACACACACACTCTTGTCGGAGAGTTCACTGAACCATGTCTTGTCTCTGTTCTGTACAGTACCAGCACAGATCTTCCTCATTTCCTTAGTCACATTCTTTGTGCCTGCAAAATTCCAACTAATGCACATCACAACTGTTGAGCTGTGGTCATACCATAGCATGCCATGTAGGAATTGTCCATCCCCACTTCTTCCACATATCTATTTATAGTGGTTTGGTAGTCATGGGCCACCTCAATGATGTTCAAATCTTTAAATACATATAAGACATCAGTGGCGGATCCAGGGAGGGGGGGGGGGGGGGTTGGGGCTGATGCAACCCCCCCCTTTCAAATCGCAATGAATAATTTAATTATTATCCTTAGTAACGATTAAGAATTATTGCAAAGTAAAGATGGCTCAAATTCGTAACACAACTGCAGCTGTGCGAGCAAACAAACGGCAAGGGAGTATCCATGACGATTTTGAAGTGGTTTGTCTAATTGATTATTTGTTATTTTCATAAACGGAAGTGTAGTTGGGTATTCTTGGTATTTGATTATATTTATTTGTCTAGACCACGTACCACTTATGCAATTACGCGGTGTGTAATTGCATTAGTGGTGTCCCATGGCTGTGGCAGTACTCTCTGACTCTGTTTAATGGAGAAGATCGCAATGCCCGTGGTCTCCTTTCTTATGTGCCATCTTTATTTCTAGACTCATCTGTAAATCCAAGAATTGCTAGATCTACAATCGTCAAATAGGGATGCTTGAAACAGTTTTCTGGGATGGGCCTGCACGAATGCCTTGCAAATGTCATCAGCAGGTACTTTTTTTTTTTATAGCGCATAGAAATCAAAGCCAGATCAGAAAAGCGTTCTGTCATAACCGATCTTGCGTATGTCTTGATCCTTCTCATTAAGTAGAAGGATCGTTCTGCTTCTGCACTTGATATGAGTAATGTGCAGCCAACAACAAGCAGGAAATGGATGGTTGGAAAGGAATCCCTGTCACATGCACCTAAAGCTTCTCAAGAAGAGTTTTAGGAATTTCATTTTTTTTTTTGTTTGGAATTCCCACTTACCTTTATGTTCATCCATAGTCCCTTCCACCTTCTTACTTCATTTCCAAGGGATTTTGGGTATTGGAGGTCTTTCTCCCATTTAAGCATATCATTGATGTATTCATCTGTTGTAATCGTAATTTGTTAAATACTATGCAGTTTTATGTAGTGTTTTGCGCATGATATAATAAAAATGTGTTGGCGGCTGGGGCTCCACCCCAGACATCGCTAGGGGAGCTTACAGCGCTCCCCCAGACCCCCTAGCTGGGCAGGAGGGTACCCCTCCTGCACCCTCTCGCACCCTCCCTCGCTTTAATGAATATTATTTAACAACCCCCCTTTTCTGAAATCCTGTACTTACTTAGGTAGTGACCAGCAAGGACTCGAGAACTGGCCCAAGTGCATGCCTCCTTGCAGTATGGGCAGATTCTCACAACAATTCCTTGCTACATATGATCAGTTAACAAATTTTGTGGTACCTTCATGACGGACTCCAGCTTCCACGAGGGACGTGATCTGTAGCAGCATTGTTGGACCAAGCCCTGGCAGAGACTCTTGATGGCTTTGTGCTCCTGTGGAAGACCGGCTTCCTATTCAGACGTGTGAACTCGTTAACGCGGATTGAACTGCAGTTGCAGGTCCCATTGGGCTCTTGAATGGGGACAGAAACTTGACAGTGATACGATAGAATCGTGGGGTAAAGGGCATGGGTGTATGTTTCGGTATATATACCCTGTACGTTACATTAAGAGGAGAGTTGCGGTAATAATTGCCTTAAGTGTACGTCGCGGGTAACGGCGACGACGGCGCAGGCTATAATACTGAACACTGCTCGCGCGTTCACAGCTCCACCACACATAGGCTCTGGTCATCTAGGTCATCGTCTCCTATGTACATTCCTAACAAATACCAGCACCATGTAATGGGACACTGTACACCTACATGTATGCTATAGAGTCTATACAGACAGGGTAGACCCATAAAGACTATATTACCTACCGAGACCCAAGTAAAACAACAATAATAATAAATGTAGGCCTATTTAAAACAACCATGAGACCTGGGTAAATGCAACGATGGACATTTGTACATTGTATGTACCAGCTGTTTCGATAAAGGATGAAGCCACCATAGGGCCCGTATTAGTAGTGGGGTGAAGGGGTTTCCAACACAACATCTAGCATAGCACTCAGTAGCACAGTGTTGTCAGGCTGTTTAAGGATTCTTCTTGCTTCACCCAGCCGATAAAGAAACGGCATCCTTATCCTCTTGTGAAGCAAATTCACGCCAAACAAGAATCGATACACCGATAACGATGTCACCATCCTTAGCAACCACCAGGACTGCATGTAATAACCCGTCACATGTGCACTTTGAACAATAGTTTATTGACCATGCACAAGCTAGCTGAGAACCAGCTTTATCACATGGCACTGTTGATGCTTGCATGCCCTCACACCCCAGTACATGTGCGCCATATTTGGCCGCAAATTTGGCCGGTTTTCCGGCCGAAATTGATCCGATCCTGTCTTTTTATTGCAAATTTCCTTCTTTAAATGCAAGCGTTACATTTCTAGCATGTAATGAAAATTTTATAACGTATGTGCTAGGTCCCTTTTTGCAGAAATGATCTCGTACTTTTTGCATTATAATGTATACAATGAAAAATCTGTGGAATAGAAGATTGGAAGCTCTTACTATGTACATTTTGTTATTTGTGATGAAAATCAGTGCAATAGCAGGTAGATAATAGGGACATGTACTAAAATGTATATCTCTATATATTATGTAGTTGCAGTACCTCCTTCTGCTATAAATGGATACTGTGGTCTGCGAGGAAGTAGTTTTTATCTGAATATCACATGGCTACCTGCAGTAAGAGCTATTTTATATAACCCATCTGCCTGTGTCTAGCAAATGAATGTATATTATCACCATCAGATGAATGTCACTACCTATCAAATAACCGTTTTGGATCTTGATCGTGAAACCAACAGCATACAACGAAGAGAGCATTGTTACATTGGTCCATGTTACGCTCTTATCGATCTACAAAGCGAAGTAAATTATTCAAGGATATGCATTGGATCATATAACCAAAGAAATATTCTTGGATTGAAAAATTGTACGCCAAACCTAGACATAGGTATGAATGCCCTCCTGTCTATTTCCCTCCCCTTCTCTCCTCCAGTTCTCCCTCTCTCACCCATTCTGCCAGCAAATTACATGATATTGCTCTTGTGATAAGCACAAAAGCAAGGGTTGTTGATTCTACAGAGCTACTTTGTTTACTATAACAGCAGTGCAAACAAGGACATTTGTCTCTTTCTGTCATAGCAATTTTCACAAGTACAATACTTCTTCCATATTATTCAATTGAGTATTTAAAAATAACAAAGTATTGCCTCCACTCACCCGTTGGCGTATAATCCACCAATGACATACATACAAATTTACATACAATGCATGTACCATTGAACAGTGCCGTTTTCATGAACGACCGGTTAATGCTTCAATTTGTGTCTCCTCCACTGCTAACTCGATCAAATTGAGATGAAATAAGTATCAAATTTAACTTTATAATGAGTCTTTTCATAAGATGTACAGCCATTAAATTTAGTCTGTAACAGAATAGCCATGTGTGTATGTAACATTATGACCTGAAATAAGTGAGATGTGAAAGTAGTAAAGTGTGTCTATAAATACAGGCTTTTAAATTGCTGTTGCAAATTCAAACATATAGCAGATGCAAACTCATTAGTCTTTGCTGGGCATGTATCATATGAGATTTTGACGTCACACATAGTGGATTAAATAGAAATTCGATGGGTGTCCATCATAATCATAGATAGTGGAAGTACCTGTGTTTTCTGTTTTTGAAACATGCCCTTACTCTGCAAAAGTGTAAAACAAATGTTAAATGTATATCTAAGAGAACAGATAAGAGGTTTAGTTGGAGCTGTATTCAGAGGTGACCAGGACTTGTTACAAGGAGAACTAAAGAGCTGATTGAAGTTATCAAAAAATAAATCTGGAAAGTCAGCTGGCTGTTAAATGAGCATGGTACACAGGACCAATCCCACATCCTACAAATCACTGTCAATTTACTTATTCTGTATTATTGTGTGAAACCATGCATTATACCATATATGTATGGTATTAGACTCTTTTTGTTTTGCCCTGGCCTGCATGTATGGGCATCAAAATTGTGTAGCTTTTTAATAATTGTCTTTCATCCTAAAAAAACTATAGGTTGTCTTCGAAGCATGGAGCCCAGTTATCACACCCAGATGAACTTAGTGGCATTGTTGTCTTTTGCTGTGTGTATTATGGTACTGATGTATTTCTAATGAAGAGAAGGTCATTACCTACTGTACAATATCCCACCCATTCCCTAATACAGTAGGTCATTTTTAAATAAAAGAACACGTGAATGAAATGTTCATTTTGAAACTGAATGTAGCATCTCTGCAGCATGTAGATCATATCCAGCAATTGGCATCAGTGTTTATTGTGTTCAGGATCAGGTTGAGGTCAGGATTGATGAAAGGGTGTCAGGCTCCCGAAAGGATTTGGTGAATTGGAGTGTGACCTGGAACGTTACCACTGAATTGATGTGACAAAGAACACAGTTGACATCACCCTGTTGTGTAGTATAATATAATTTAGTGAGATAAAATAAGGGTGTGTGTTACTACACAGGTTGAGCAATTTGATCCTCCGATTTGGTTTGATTGGAAAAACGTTCTTGAGCACAGCAATCTCCAATGGTGTGACACAACAGAACTAGTGCTAAGTGTGTAAGAAAGAGATAGACTTGTACTAATCTAATCTCCATGCATACCTAGATGCTGTATTGGATTACTCTGATTAGTAAATGAGGACATGCTATGCTTGGAAGCATGGAAATGATCAAAGTGCCCCCCCCCCCCCCCCCCCCCCCCCCCCATTTATTTAATGAACACACAAATGTTCTTCTTCCACAGCCTGGCTGCACCTACAACTCATCATTTTAGTTCATTGTTTCTTCACTTACAAGCAGGCCAGACTGCTTCAGCCCCATATGTACTGTAGCTGCTTGGCCTAGACCTCACCTTGACCCCAATGTACATCAGATAACCATCAGGTAGGGGGTTGGCTTGGATACCTCAGCTCACCTCAGTAGCACTCTATCAACCTCCAGATGTGACCTTTGTCAAACCTGTGCACTAGTCCCTCTTGCACGCCATGCTTTAGTATGCTGGTGGGGATGTTGTCCATGCACAGGCAACACCTAAGGGAATGCATGCACTACACACTGGTTGCTGTACATGGCTGGATACTGCATTATGCTATGCTGTTATCTTTTGATACCACACTTGAAAACAACTACATGTATGCAGCAGCGTTCATACACTGTTTATCATAAAAACTACAAACATCTAACAAGAGAATGCACACCAGATGTGTACAAAAAATCATCATGACAATTAGTGTTCAGGTCAAACGGAAGTCTCTTTTCCAACAATCAAAGATGGAGCTGTGAATTTTTCCAGTGTAAAAATCAATGTGTCCATTGCTTGGTCTGCATTGACATACACAGCTCCAGCATTCAGGCTAGCCTGAAGGTATCTCACTGTGCCGGTAGTAGTACAGATATAACCATCTGGAGTTCCTTTCCATATCGTTGTGTAAGCAGGGTCACTACCAATAACATGGACTTCAAATCCATCTCCATATGCAGCATATTGTTGAGACGATCCATACAAACGAATCTGAAATGTGCCATCTTTCAGGTTATTATCGAAGTACCATAACTGATTATTGCCAGTCGAATCTTTGGTTTCATGGTTGACAACACCATCAGAAGCTTCCAATACCAAACCCGCTGGGTAATTTGAATTTGTGATACACCAGTAACTCTGTGTGTACAAAGACATTTGCTACCACAATGTTTATGATGCACACAGAATTGTACAAGCTCAATATATACTGACGCATGTAGCACAGAGATCACTCATTCATATATGAGCAGATTTCATTACAACAATAATGTCATTCCCATCCAACGTTGGGTCAGTGGAGCAAACACAAACCTTCACACTTCGTGGCTGTGCACTCTCCTAGAAACAAGCATCTGTTTTACTAGTCATGGCCACTTTAGTACATCCCCCCTCCCCCCTCCCCTCTCCTCATGCTGAGGTGTCTACTAGGAGTATCATATGGCCACACCTATATAGCACAAGGATTGGACTCCTTGCGTTTGTCTGGCGTAAGTACCTTTGCAAAATTCCTCGACCAGTACAAAGATCACAAAGCATACATGCTTTACAGTTAGCTGCATAAACAGCGATGGTAAAGAGTTTTTATTAAATTTTGATTAAGCATGCCTTTAAGGGATGGTGTGGGTGGAGAGAGGGATGGTGTGGGTGGAGAGGGATGGTGTGGGTGGAGAGGGAGGGAAGGTGTGGGTGGAGAGGAGGGTGTGGGTGGAGAGGGAGGGTGTGGGTGGAGAGGGAGGGTGTGGGTGGAGAGGGAGGGTGTGGGTGGAGAGGGAGGGTGTGGGTGGAGAGGGAGGGTGTGGGTGGAGAGGGAGGGTGTGGGTGGAGAGGGAGGGAGTAGGTGGAGAGGAAGGGTATGGTTAAATCCCGCATGTAGCTCCCAAGTAACGTAGATGTTGGAGCAAGAGGGTCAAAGGGTGTGGCTAATCATAGCATAGCATACCAACATTAGACCCACTTCTCAAATGTGATGTAAAAAAGGTTATAACTTGCTTCACTACATAGCTATTTCTGAATCTATGCATGCAAATTTCAGTTTTATGTAACATTGGTACCGGAGTCTTGCGCTAATTAAGGACTTGAACAATACTGTTATTAAAAAGGCTACATGAGATGTCGGTATAGGAAATCAGTATCCATGTTGAGGAGGAACAGGGAAAAGTAAGTACACGCACGCACACGCACACACACACACGCACATACACACACGCACGCACACACACACACACACACACGCGCGCGCGCACACACAATCGTACGTATACGTACGGGAACAGGATCGAAACTGAAACACTGATCAGGCTGTGAGGCGTCGTCTTTTCGCACCAGAGTCACCCGATTACTTGTGCTGCTGCTGTTGACACCAAAGACGCTGACCCCGCTAGTGTTCTGACAAGTTGTTATGTGATCTCCATCGTACTGCCACAGTTGGTCTTGAGCAGGAGATAGGGTCTTCAGTTCAATGATCTCGTTAATAAGGCCTTGGCTGCAACTCATCGCTGTGGCTGCCGCGCTGTATGCATTAATTGTGAATTGGCCATTCCCGTAGAGCTGCAGATACCACAGCTGCATGTCGTTATTCTGGGAACGAGGCTTGCAGACCACATTGCCATCTTCGTTGTTCGTAAGAACGCCGCCAGTCAGCTTAGACACAATGTAAACGCACTGCTGAAAAGGATTCAGCGGCTGGTAAGCCGCATGAACGTGAAAAACAGACGCCATTTTTATTTGTGCATCAGGTGACTTGATTCTGCGCTGCAAGAACGATGAATTTACGAAGCGACAATAATCATGCATACTCGGGTTCTGGACCTAGACTTTGTGCCTCACTACGCGCTAAACACTGCTCAGTTGGCTGCATACATGGACACTATTCCCACTAGAAATACAAATCTATCTGTACAAATTCACGTGCATCAGTGCATCTATACGGTGGTATAATTATTAGCGTCTGAGATATTAATACATTCTCGGGACTAGATGACTGCATAACATTCTCTACAAGCTGGCATATGCATGGTGGGGCTCAGTTACACGTTTTGCCAGCAGGCTAACATAAAAGGGGGAGGGGGGTGCAGTATTGTTCCCTATGATTTAACTGATTTACGTCTGAAAACCTACATTAGCGGATCTACTAATGGATTTATCGTCATTTCGATACTTTATTAAGCGGAAATCACAACGGATCAGTGGGAGCGTAATTTCCAAATAGATCAGTCATGCATTTATGGGCGAAAAGAACCTAACCCATACATTATAAAAGTTCCAGTACGCGCTATAGAAATGAAACGCTTGCGTTGAAATGTATGGCTAATTAAAAATTCAGAGACTACAATTCCATGAGAGATACTCCGATTCTCAGTGCGTAAGAAGCAATCTGTAAAGGAAATTTCAGACCTCTAGAATTTCAAACATTTGAAATCTTGAAAAAACATGCGTTAGGTCCGGTCGTTTCCGCCTAACGCATGTTTTTTCAAGATTTCAATTTCAAAGCTCTGAATATTTAATTAGCCATGCATTTCAAAGCAGGCGTTACATTTCCATTGCGCGTACTGGAAATTTCGTTAGGTCCCTTTCGCGAAAACGATTCCATATATAAATTTCTTATCAATATATAACCTGCAACAAACCATCTTTTGATGTCTTTGAGGGAAATAAGTTTGCAGTTACCTTTTACCTCAAGATGCTATCGCACCTCTTGACGTGTCTTTCAGCACTTGAATTGGAGGTGTGGGTGAAAGAAGCTACACTCCCTCTTTCTGGTTTCATGCCAGTTCAGCAATAGTGGCTAACCCTCACCACGTGCTATCTCTATTCTGCCCACTGCTAAACTACTCATTCTCTCCCTGCTGTTCTGTTGCAAATATTCTTGACTGATGCTATTAATCTCATTCAGTGACACATGGATGACCAAACTTACCAACCTTCCATCACGCCACGTGATCTAGGCATTATACAACTGATGCTGTTCACCCGCTCCCCTCCCATATCTCTATAGTGTTACCTGTAATTCCGTAGAGAAACACCCGCTCCGTACATATTTATACAATGATGCAAAATGTAGACCAGACCAATGCTGATGAGGCGATGGTATACCAGTCAATGTACATTGGGTGCAACCATGTGACCAACGTCCCAGTACAAATACGCTCGGAAAAGGGAAATAGAATGTGAAAAGAAGCGAATCTGTTAATTTATTACTGGCAAAGTCTGGGTAATTACGTGCGCTTCCCGCTACTAATAGGCAAAAATCGACGACATTTCATGAAACCCTGCTACACTGACTGTAGTTATAAGTCGCATACAAAGAAGCTGCATGCGGGTGTCCAAGCTAAATACATAAATTTTGCATTCATGCATGCTGCTATTCTATGTACATGCAATTATCTTACAGGTGGATTAAGGAAAAACCTCTTGACAATTAATAAATCCCCCCTGATACGACGAATATGCCTAAAGCTAACTGTGTACCGTGTATGTCCTCCATCCGCCCCCTCTATGGCCATTAAATGGAATAGCCCAATGAGGAGTGCTGGTATTTATCTCTCTATACTGATATCTGTTCATATTGGATATCAGGTATATCAGATTGCTGGATCAAGCAGCAGCTGAAACTGGGAAAAGGGGGCTCGAAAGTTAATTCAGCTATACACAACTTCATTTCTCCAATTTTTTTGTGTTTGCGTTTGTTTTTTTGTTTGTTTTTGGTGTGTGTCAGTTGTTCCATTAATGCACACTTCTACTTCAGATAACTAACTGAGCAACAGGCATAGGCAGAATTTTCATGCATTGTGAGAACACATGGCTCCGGAGGGAGTTGGCACGAGGATAGATTCTGAGGTAGAGTAGTACGCTGTTTTTGCTGCAGCTTGCTCTTCAACCTGAGCCACACGAGGATGATTATCACAATTAGCTCAACTAGGCAAATAATCACAGTAGTAGTAGTCACAGAGATTACAATAGATCCGTTGGACAGATCATCGGCATGTAGCACAGTATTGGCTGGTATTTTGAATAGAAAATTACATACAATTAACACAGGTACACTTAAAAATTAATAAGGTGGCCCACTTTTAAATGTACGACACTAGACATGCAAGGAAGTGTTAAGACGTTGTAATGTACACTTACCTATTTTGTCAGTGCATTTCGATGATGAATTTGTTAGTCCTAAGGAGAGCATGTAGAGAGCACACATTATTGATAAGCCTCCAATTAGTGTTTGCCTTATGAAGTCTAAAATAATTTAATCATTAAGGAATAAGACTTCTGTTGCGCATATTTAGAAAGACATAATATGATTTATTTTTTTGGTAAATTATCTGTGATCCGTTTTTCTACAATATTCAACAATAAGGGCTATTAATAATGTACAGCAAAAACCTATACTTGATAATTACTAACAAGTCCAAGATGATACTTCACTTGCGGCAATGGATCTTGTTGCTCAGTATCGTCTGTCATTAGATTCTAAAAAAAAATACCCCTTTATATTGAAATTTTTGGTTCCTGGAGGCAAAATAATGCTTTCCATAGACAAATACATAGAATGTATTTTGCCCGGCCTAATTACAGTATTCCACCAGCTATAAATTTTGATTCGTGCTGGATTTTTAACATTAATCATTATTGAATTAATATTAATTACTAATTGGCTGTAAGTACATAGCGTTTTTGATTGGCAAAAACCAATGCAAAAATTGTCAGGGACATTTCCCTGTGCACTGCATTTTGTTTACATGTCTTCATGAATTATTTTGCACATGCAATGGAAGTCTTTATATTAATTCCTATAGAAATGCAGAGTAGTTCATACGTATACACGAGTGTTCATACGTATACACGAGTGTTCATACGTATACGAAAATGTACCAATACCCATCAGTTCCTGAAGAAACAAGATTAATCCCCTTTATTACCTACCCCCACACATTTAATAATTAGATTTAAATGCTCAAAACATTTCAATCAATTCATTTGTTACATAAGTTAACATTTAGTTAACTGATAATAGGTGCAGCAATTTCATTTTACTTGCTGCAGCATACAGATCTGCATTGCTGTTAACCTACCAATGGTATAAGAGCTTCTTGTACCCTCTGCATTGTCTCCATTGATGGAGGCCACACTAACAGTGAAGTATGTGGTATTGCAAACATCCAAAGGCAACGAATAGGAGCACAGTAAAGAAGCGCATGGGTTGATGCTATTTCTAATTACTGCTCCATCATTCAAAATGATAATACTATAGTTCATGACACTTCCTCCCTAGGGCAGAGATTGTGTGAGCACGAGGACTTTGCACAGCCATCAAAGTTACCACGTGCAGCCACTGGAAAACTAGTGCACCATCCAAAAAAAGTGCAAAAATGTTTGGAGGTTTGGCCCCTGCAAAAAGATTAAACATTAGCCTGATAATTTGCATGAAGAGCATGAGATTGTGACTCTGCAGTTTGTTCTCACATGTCCTTGTCATAGCCATGGTTGTATTGCTGATACCAGCACAATTGATGGTTACTATGGTCACCTGATAGACTGTGTCACTCTCCAGTCCAGTGTACGTGCACATCAGAGACCCGTTGGAGCCATTGGCAGGTATGACAATGGGGTAGCTGCCGTTGATACTGATATTGTAGCTGGTTGGGGCTCCACCCACAATTGGTGGTGTCCACACTATGGTCAGGGTAGACTCAGTGGAGACAGCCAAGATTACGTTAGAAACCTTTCCTGGGAGGTCTGTTACAAATCAGATAATCTAAATGACATACTACAGTCTAAGCTATTTGTATATCAGAGAATATACATGTTCATACTGCAATGAACTTACCAGTGACTTTAATTGTGCTGGTGTAAATAATCGTTATCCGACCAGTAGAGTCAGTATATCCACATGACACTGTGGATGTCATGTCTGTCATAAAGCTCAGGGATGTTGTCAGACAAGGACCCAAAGTAGCATGGTTCTGTGCCGTGTAATTTCCACACTGCCCGGTTATTCCATTGCAAGAGCCAGAATTCTGGGTCAAAACTATGTAGTCATTAAAATTTGTGCAACTGTTTGTAGGAAGTCTCCATACGTTGGATCCAACAGCTTGATCAAACGAGCATGTTAGTATCATGTGACTCTTTGGACAAACTTCCGAAGAACATGTGACTTTCACTCCTTCAATCTGACAGGACAGCTCACTTGCCATTGCTAATCGTATTTCAGAAGATATGGATCTTAAATCCTTGGTGTAAAAAATTCTTAAAACAATGCATCTCTCCAACTGAGGGTGTATTCTAAACTAAACAGATTTGACTAAAGTATACTTGTGCCATATGCTTGTGCATTGTCATGTTGTATTTTTTTATTACTGTTTATTTTTTGTTGCTGTTGTGCATTTGTATGTATGTATACATGTGTGTGGGAATCGGTACATCATCTAACTATGTTGCTGATGAAGAGCAACACAAAATACTGTTAATAATCCACAGCATTAAAAACTGTTCGAAACGCTTACCTAGAGGCTGCCGCATCAGCAATAACAGAAGTACTTCCAACATGATAACTAAGCTGAAGAAATAGAACAAGTACCATGAATTCAGATTAGTGCGGCTCTAATGAAGTATTAATTTAGTAATAATTATATATTGCATCATAAGAACGCTATGTCTGGCGCCTCTACGCTATGGGAAACATTACACGCGATGCAACACTCAACAATCGATACAGTTTAAGAAGGCAATGTTAGCTGACCACAGGGGAAAAAAGCGTCGAATCATTTAGAAATCATTGCGTGATTGAACAGAAAATCACACAAAAATCAATAGAAGCGTGTGATTTTGTGAGATTTTCTGTTCAATCACGCAATGATTTCTAAATGATTCGACGCTTTTTTTCCCTGTGGACTAATACAACTTTATTCATAAATTGAAATGTATCCCCGGCAATGACACTCCTGCCATCTCATAACTCCACAATGTACAATGGTACATTATTGATTTGTGCTTTAGAAGCCGAGTGGATTTGACAGATGCGTGCCTTGCATGTTGGATTCGCGGGTCGCAGTATATCGTTTCCGCGAAAAGGGACCTAACGCGCGTAGATTATCTGAACCTGCGTCAGCAGGTTCAATATAGGATTGATTGAGGAGTCATGAATGTCATTAAAAATTTTCAGTTGCGTCGCGAGGGACAACGAAGAAACGGATAGCTTTTCTCTTTGCAGCAATCGAACGACAACACCAAGATCTACGTTTTGGTGCTAGTTTCATGTCATAAAACTATGCGCTTCTAGACCAACTAAGAACCTGTTTCTCGTGCCCATGCCCAAAAAAATTGTTGGTCGTCGTCTTCTTCTTCTTCTTCTTCTTCTTCTCCGTCAAGTATAACTCACGCTAGGAATGGTTTTAAAGAACGGCAATAGTACCAATCGCTTCAGAATTTACCGGCGCGGTGCCCCTTAAGGTAATAAAGAAGCTACAACGAAAAAGTACTATATACGGTATGGGTATATTACCTTGTTCTAAATACAGGAGTATGGATAATTTTAGGCAGTATAAATACTCCAACAGGCACAAAATTTATTTTGGTGTCAGTTTAGTCGTTACTTATTTTGGCTAGTGAAGTTGTTTTTCTAAAAATGCCTTCGCGTAATCGAAAGAAGAGAACGAAGCAACGAGCGGAATACCTCCAAAAGCAAGAAGAGAACAAGGCTAAAGCCCGAGAGCGCTACAAGGCCGACCCTGAAAAAAAGAAGGCCTCTGTACGCGAGAGCTACAAGGCCGATCCTGAAAAAAAGAAGGCCTCTGTACGCGAGAGCTACAAGGCCGATCCTGAAAAAAAGAAGGCCTCTGTACGCGAGAGCTACAAGGCCGATCCTGAAAAAAAGAAGGCCTCTGTACGCGAGAGCTAAAAGGCCGATCCTGAAAAAAAGAAGGCCTCTGTACGCGAGAGCTACAAGGCCGATCCTGAAAAAAAGAAGGCCTCTGTACGCGAGAGCTACATCGCAAATATTCAACCTAAGCGTGCTGCTAAAAGGCAGCGATATGGAGAGGACCTCGAGGAGAACCGTGCTGCTAAAAGACAGCGATATGGAGAGGACCTCGAGGAGAACCGTGCTGTTAAAAGGCAGCGATATCAAGAGCGCGTCGAGGAGAACCGTGCTGCTAAAAGGCGGATGGATATACAGGGGTAATTCAGCTACCATTTAAGGCAGCTAGAATGAGTCGGTATTGGAAGGGTCGTAGAACTACCACTACCACTACCACCCAAAGGTATGTTATAGCATGCTGTACACAACCAATTCTTGAAACGCCGTGACGTGAGCGGTACCCAACTTTGGCGTAACGTTAGCGTATACGGGCCCGTAACAGTGCAAGTAAATGAATAATGATACGTTATTCATTTAACAGGGCTATTACGGTCCCGGGTACGCTAACGTTACGCCAAAGTTGGGTACCGCTGACGTTACGGGCGGGATAAGAATTGGTTGTGTATGTACCATTTAAAATCTAAGGGCTGCTATGCACGTGGCTCATGGCTTCCTGTCATGCACACATTAACACTCTTGTATGCCTGCATGACATATTATCAGATGTACAGTATGGCTTCCTACACGGGATGTTCCCTGGTAAAGGTCAATGTTTGTACAAAAGGTTATTTGTACATGTACATGCATCTGTGTCTGTTACATTGTAAATGTGATGTGCAATAAAGGACTATACACATGTGTGTACTACTGTAATTGCATTTTCAGAAATTTAATTAACAAGTATGTCATGCACATCCAACCCTTGCATGCAGCCGATTATCAGATGTACAGTAAGGCTTCCCACAAGTAAAAGTTCCCCATGTACATGTAAAGGGTACAAAAGGTAATTTGTGTCTCTCACGTTGTTTTAAAGGTCCACTACACATGTGTGTACAGAAAATTGAGTTGTATGAAAATAAAATAATTCACGTTATGCGCAGTTGGTAAAATGTTTTGATACATGATAAGGCATAATGTGTGGTAAAATAAAAGTACTGCAACCCTATCTTCTCCCATATAGTTACTCCCTGTTTGAGCCCAACTCTCGCACACTAGCAGAGTATGGAGTGAGTCTTGAAAAAGCAATTCTTAGGGATAGTGAGCTTCTGAGTGATGTAAACAATGCTTTCTGCAATAGCCATCCATTGCTAGCTCAAAAGGTTGTTACAAGATCTGCCCGTGCAGCAGTAAGTAAGATTAGTGCAGATGCATTACTTGCTAAAGCACTCAGTGTACGAAGATCACAGGCAGGGTCACTGCTAAAAACTATCCGTAAGGTTAATGCAAAGAAGTTGCAAGAGAGTGATATTTTAGTCGGGCATAGGTTTCATACTACTGGAGCTGAGCCTTACTTCTTTGATAATTCGTACACTCACAGAAAACAGCATGGAGCCATTCCAGTAGACCGCCTGCAGCAGCGCTGGACCCATGGCCACCGCCAACAGAAGTGCCGCCACCCGCCTGCAGCAGCGCTGGACCCACCGCCTGCAGCGTTACCCCCGCTGATGCTCCCCCCAATGCTGCCTAGTCTCGTACCCAGACCCACCCTTACGTAAGCATTATCGCATAATGTATAATACTACGTAGAGAGGGTCTGGCCAATAGGTCGAAGAAAGTTGTTCCTGGAATGGCTAGATGTTACATAATACTTGTGACGTATAACATTTTTGTGTCGTCACGAATTTGTGGAATTTAATCAATTATGAACCGCTGGGCTCGGCCGTTTTAGAAGCCAAGAACAGACGGCTTCTTGAAAGCGCGTCATCAAAACTTTGCAGGGATGGTATTGTTGCTCTTGGCTATGGGATCACTGTCGATCACATCAGCTTTGAACACGAGTTCAGCTCTGGATATGTCTGCAGAAAATGTTTTGTAACGATAGAAAAGTATCAGGCTTTGAAATGTCAGTTCATTGATGTAGAAACTGATTTACAAAGATTTCCTTTTTTTGTTTTAGGTGTACTCAAGGTTACAAAAGCTTGGTATGTGTCTCTCTGATGAGGCTACCAGACAGATCATCCACAAGCTTGGAATGAACCATGACAGTAGAGTTCATGAGTGGATAGAAGGTCTTAAAACAACAACTTCATCCAATTATGTAATCTACATGAACTGTTAATTCCCACCTATAGCAAGTGCATGCAGTAGAAGGGGGTAAGGCAGAGCACCTTGTGAGACCACAGGCCCAAATGGCTATTTGTAGCTAAGGGAGGCAAGAGCCGACCGTCATGCCCTAGGCTAGCAGTGGAGTGAATGGGGTGCAGGCTGTATGAGTAGCCTTAGGTAGGGTGCAGGCTGTATGAGTAGCCTTAGTTAGGGTGCAGGCTGTATGAGTAGCCTTAGTTAGGGTGCAGGCTGTATGGAGTAGCCTTAGTTAGGGTGCAGGCTGTATGCGTAGCCTTAGGTAGGGTGCACGCTATATGCGTAGGGTGCAGGTAGGGTGCAGGCTGTATGCGTAGCCTTAGGTAGGGTACAGGCTGTATGTGTAGCCTTAGGTAGGGTACAGGCTGTATGCGTAGCCTTAGGTAGGGTGCAGACTGCCATTGTGGGGTGAATAGGGTGCGGGCCATATAGTACCGTAGAGGCCAGCAGAGGTTGTTGCCTTAGCTGTGTGATCTGGAGGGTTAGGGTAGCCATGTGTTGAGCAGTGGCCCCCCCAGGGGACCACCTATGTATATTTAATGACATAGGGCATCTATAGGCGGCTATGGAGAGTGGGGGCATCTCCAGGGGCTCTAGAGAGTGGGGGCATCCCAGCTGGCTTTGGAGAGTGGGGGCATCTACAGGTGGCTTTGGAGAGTGTGGGCATCACCAGGGGCTTTGGAGAGTGGGGGCATCTCCAGGTGGCTTTGGAGAGTGAGGGCATCTACAGGTGGCTTTGGAGAGTGGGGGCATCTCCAGGTGGCTTTGGAGAGTGAGGGCATCTACAGGTGGCTTTGGAGAGTGGGGGCATCTCCAGGTGGCTTTGGAGAGTGAGGGCATCTACAGGTGGCTTTGGAGAGTGGGGGCATCTACAGGTGGCTTTGGAGAGTGGGGGCATCTACTGGTGGCTTTGGAGAGTGAGGGCATCACCAGGTGGCTTTGGAGAGTGGGGGCATCACCAGGTGGCTTTGGAGAGTGGGGGCATCTACAGGTGGCTTTGGAGAGTGGGGGCATCTACTGGTGGCTTTGGAGAGTGAGGGCATCACCAGGTGGCTTTGGAGAGTGGGGGCATCTATACAGGTGGCATTGGAGAGTGTGGGCATCACCAGGAGTGGGGGCATCACCAGGTGGCTTTGGAGAGTGGGGGCATCTCCAGGTGGCTTTGGAGAGTGAGGGCATCACCATGGGCTTTGGAGAGTGAGGGCATAGACTGCTGACAAACCTCTTGAAGTTAGTGAAGTCACCTTTAGGAAAAATAGTACACAAATGAAAAAAAGCACTACTAAGTTACAAATTACGAACCTGGTCCTACATGAGGGCTACGAGGAGAAACAACGATGGCAAGGCTACCTTCACAACCACGCAGCTCATCGAAGGCAAACGGGAAAATAGCGTAGCAAAGGAATTTGCCACTTCCCGTAGGAAGAATGATAAAGACATCGTTCCCTTGTATGACTCCATTGAGCTGGTTTTCACGAAGGTTTGAGTAACCTTGTAACGATGCCGTCTAAGTCCATATTGTATCAAGTGGGCGTAATTCAAAGTCTGGAATTCAAATAATTACGTCACTCACATTCCAACATTCTGATTGGACGCGCCAACATTCCGGCGCACAGAACAACTTTCTTCGACCTATTGGCCAGACCCTCTCTACGTAGTATTATACATTATGCGATAATGCTTACGTAAGGGTGGGTCTGGGTACGAGACTAAATGCTGCCCCCAATGCTGCCCCCGCCTTTTTTACTGCCCCCGCCACCCGCATGGCCTTACCCCGGGGGGGGGGAGAAGAAGAAGAGGAAGAGGCCGAGGAAGAGGAGGCGGCAAAACTATTTATTTTATCAAAAACAACTACACTTATCACTATTTATTTTATTGTTATTGTGACATTAATTTTACATACGTATTTATTAAAGTTATATAGTAACTTGTGGTCGGGGCAATGCACAAAGCGTTCGTAAGGTATAGACATTTTGTCCATTGCACATCGTTCCTCATCACATTACAGTTATGAAGCTTCGTTGACACGGAGAAAAAAAAAACTAATGAAACAAGTAAATAAAAACCTTCTCTAACGAGAAAGTTGGTGGGCATATAGGATTGACAATGTTGGTGTAAAAAGCACGGAAACAAGTGTGACAGAAATGTTACTGGAAAATTGAAATAGGCCTATATTTAGCCCATTTTCTCAGGCGTGCGCTGCCTAAATGTGACTGGGCTAAATATAGGCCTATTTCAATTTTCCAGTAACATTTCTGTCACACTTGTTTCCGTGCTTTTACACCAACATTGTCAATCCTATATGCCCACCAACTTTCTCGTTAGAGAAGGTTTTTATTTACTTGTAACATTTCCTGTACACGGGGGGGGGGGGGGGGGGGGGGGGCCTTTGGGCTGTAGAACGTCTTTAAATTTACCGCCTACCACATGAATAATATTCATTTTCACAACCTATCCTAGCTGCCGCTGATGCGGGTATAAAAAAAATAGCGTCGCTAGAATAAACAATTGGGACCTCCTTTTGTGTACCTGCCTCTATTGTTTAGTACTAAAGATGGTAGAGCCGCATCAAAATACTTGATCATTTTGCTAACGTTTCATTGCATGTGTGAAAAAAAAAAAAAGTTATCGCGGACAATTCAACATCCAAAGAGAGATGTCCCAAGTCTGTCAAAAGCCAGGGGGGAGTAGACTGACGAGGAGTATGATAGTTGATATTCATGCATGCACGTATCTAAGAGTACACATGTTTCATTCTAGCTGAAATGTAATCCCCTCCCTCGGTCCCCCCCTCCATCCTGCCCCTCCCTCCCTCCTCGTCTCCCTCCTCCCTCCCTCCTCGTCTCCCTCCTCCCTCCCTCCTCCCTCCCTCCTCCCTCCCTCCTCCCTCCTCCCTCCTCCCTCCCTCCTCCCTCCCTCCTCCCTCCCTCCTCCCTCCTCCTCCCTCCTCCCTCCCTCCCATCCCCTCCCTCCCTCCCTCCCCTCCCCCTAGATAGGGAATCTATCTCTTTTTTGTTCCACTCCCCCTCCAGTTCCCTCTTGCCAAGAGGAAACTCTGAAGTGGAATAAAAACAAATATAGAGAAGTTCAAAGAGTTCTTACCTGGGCAAGAAGGGGGACAGGGCGGTGTTGGAATACTCTTGCTTTCAGAAGGGTCCAAGGGATTTGATGTTGTAGTGGACGACTGTATGCTTGCTTAGATTTACATTTCAGTTAGAATAAATCATGTGTAGGCTTAGATACGTGCATGAATATCAACTATCATATACAAGTGAGAAAATTCTATTAGCGATCTCTCCAAGTACCCTCCTACTCCTCTTCAGTCCGCTCCCCCTGGCTTTTGACAGTCTTGGGACATCTTTCTTTGGACGTTCATGCAATCGTCCGCGACAGTTCTTTTTTCACGCATGCGACGAAACGTTAACAAAATGATCCAATATTTTGATGCTGGCCCTGGCATAAAAGTTACAAACTGTCGTCTTTTACTAAACAATAGTGGCGGGTACACAAAATTAAGGAGGTCCAAATTGTTCCGTTCTTCTGCTAGCGCCGCTATTGTTTATACCCGCACCAGCGGCAGGATAGGTTGCGGAAATGAACGTTTTATTTAAGTGGTATGGGGTAAACTTAAAGACGTTCTACAGCCAAAATGCTTCATTCCTATCAGTGCACACAGGGTTAAGTGGGTGAAGCCGAATTCCAAAGTCATCCATTTAAAGTACCCACCTAATAGAATTAATGTAATGCTTGCGTTGAAATGTATAGCTATAGCCTATAATTATATATCCAGAGCATTATGATTCTCAGTGCGTAAGAAGTGATGTGTGGAGGACATTTCAGACTTCTGCAATTTCAAAGAATTTGAAATCTTGAAGCAACATGCGTTAGGTCCCTTTAGGCTTTACGCGGAAACGATATTTGTCCCCATGTTCTGTCCCCCCAGCTGACAACCTGCATATATGTTGTCCCCCACAAGCGTATCTGCATTAGTGCATGCGTATTTGTTCTATACAGGATATATGTCAGAAGATTCAATAGCTTTCCCAGCTCGTATACCTTGACTGATGTCCTACATCTATATCCCTATCAGGTATTTATAACTTACCTGACCGAAAATGTCTTGAAGTTTTAAAGCCCGTCGAGTATCAACTGTGTCACACATGTGAAATCACGGTATATGAGCATGCCAGTGTATTTATCCAAGTTTACCTTGCCAATATCTTATGCTATAATTAATGCATAACAAACTAAAATTGGAGCCAGGAAAATGTTGATTAGAAAACAACGTATTATATCAAGGACATGTTTTTACATAAGCTTTAAAACATAATCATTGATATCAAAACTGTCAGTTCACTGATAGCATGAGCAGAAGGCGTTGACCAGGGACGGCTACATGCAAGATTACTAGGAAACGGGGTGCGGGAGTGGGGGGGGGGGGGGGGGTGACATGAGGCGGGTGAGATATGGGGGAGTGTTACAGTAAGCTGGTCTTGGAGTCCGCGAGAAACTGGCAACTTTCTAACGCACGTTGCTACGGTGGCCAGTGCGTGTTTTATTGCAACATGACGCGTGAATCTGCACAGGGGTTGGGTTGCATCCCCCAATCCTAACTTGGTACAATACGCACACATGATCTCGAAATGGTTCCTCAACTCCGGCGATAGGTCAGGATATCAGTGCATGGTAGTGTATGTGCAGCAGCGGAATTAAGTCTTGAATGAATTGGGTGACCATTATAATATAAATCCTCCAGGAACCGACAAGTTTAAGGTACAAAATATGTTTTTATCACAGTAAAACACACTGGTGTATAGTGGACCAGAATCTGTTGCCGCAAGTGAAAAACCTAACACGAATCCAGATTTATATTTGGTGGAGTACTGTAATAAGGTCAGTAAACACGCATGTATTCTATGTACTATCTTGTCTACTGAAAGCACTATTTTGCCTCCAGGAACCAAAACTTCCAATAGAGTGGGGATAATTGTTTTAAGAATCTAACGACAGAGGATACTGAGCAACAAGATCCAGCTAAGTGAAGTATCATCTTGGACAGGTTAATTATAGCATTTTGCTGTACATAATTAATAGCCCTTATTCTCGAATATTGTAGAAAATTGGATCACGGATAATTCACAAAAAAATAAATTAAAAAAAATCATATATATTTTTTCTAAATACGCACAACATAAATCATACAATGGAATCTCAGAAAGAAACAAAAAAGTAACTTTTACAACTTTGGTGACCGCACATTTCTCCATGTCTGAGGATTACATTGCTAAGAGTCCAGGTTCCCTTTTAGGTGTGTCAGATGTGAAAATGGAATTCGTTAATGGCTTGATGGTGAAAGGTTTTTTTTGTTTTGTTCTTTTTAATAAATCCGAGTGTTTATGCGGCAAGTACTGTAGCACATGGATCCACTCAGTTCAGTGTCTGAGACAACACTAAAAGTGATTAAATTTTGCACATGTGCAAGCACACACGAATATACACAAATAACACAAACAACACATATACACACATGACGCGTGCATACATATAGTCTGGGTACTAAAGGATAGACACATAACCCAGGTCAATTCAATACTACATGTATATTCCACTAGCTCAGTGTGAAATTCTCTGCATGTCCTTTCAAAACATGGTCTTCAAGAGTCTGTTAACGAGGGTATTAGGATCGTAAATGGCTTTCGATACCTGCGACAATGGAATCTGAAGCGATAAAAGAGTGTATAGCAGCAGGTTTATTGTTCAATTCTATACCGAGTTAAGCAGCTACACGTCACAAGTCCACGCAAAAAATTTGATGCTGCAGCCTGCAGGTATATGGCCTCGTGTTGTCACTACTGGCCATGTTATGCAGCAACAAATGCTGTGCACACGTGCATGAGGGTCGCCATAAGTCACATGGTTTAGTTTTATCGTTACCATTAGGGCCATGGCCACCTTTCGAAGACTTCTTCACTATGGCGCTCTTTCTCCCCCAAGAGCAACAGACTAACCATGTATATCCTGCAGGTCTGATAGCTATGGCAATCAGAGCAATCTCTCTTCTAAGGATATCATTCGATATGGCAGCGAGTCCATGTAAGTGTACACCTTGTGTTGTGCCTATGCATGTGTGTATGTGCACCTTCTTAGTTTATTTAGTTAGCTCACTGTGCTGTGCTATTTATACTGTATCAGTTTTCTCCTAGACTCGTGGAAAGGCATTATACTATACCAAGCGTAGCAATGGGCATACCGCATAAATTGGCATACATAAGTTGGAGCATATGATTAGAGTGTGAGGGGGGAGGGGGGAGGGGAGAGGGGGGAGAGAGAGAGGAGGCATGCTGCTATACATAGAGCATTGTGCATGTGTGTGTGGTAGAGAACAGCTAGATCTTATTTTTAAGAGTGACTGCATGCCATGTCAAGCAATATGTTGGAGGTAACGTGGTTAGGAGAGGAAAGAGGCTATTGAGAAGACACCTTGGCATCTCTTGGAGAAGGGGCTAAGCCTAGTACGGGGGAGAGGCTGTTTGAGAAAGGACCTTGCAAGGTAGGGGGATCGAGACTCCAGATTACATCAGCAGTCTTACGTAAACTTTACCACGGGTGCACAATTTCTGATAGATAACGATTACATGTATATGTACTCTCATCAAAGCTAAACTCACATACCACAGGATTGAAAATAGTGCTCTCTACTTGAAGAGGGCAACTTTATGTACGAAGTAGGCCTATGGTACATCATCACCGTACATGTTTGTGCACGCAGGAGTGAAAGACCGATCCGTGCATCTGGCCATGGCAAGTACAGTGGAAGCTCAAACTGCTGAGGAAACCAAAAGTGTGTCCAAGACTGAGTCGTGTGACCGGAAGCCCGTAATAGATCTGAATCTTATTTACTTTGTACATTAGTTGTTGTTGTATATTCTGTTAACAGCAAAATCAAACAGTTTCAACGTTTGATGTGTGCCATGGGATTGCAAAAAATCAGACACACTTACACGCTAGTCTGGCATAGCACAGCCACGCACACTTATTTGCGGAGGGTGTGCTACGCCAGATTACTTACAAGTGCACATAATTATACGAGTACACCGTTCAGGGTACCAGTGTCGGAGCAGATTTTGTCCCGCCGCAGATTTTGTCCCCCCGGACATAATCCGCTAGCGGATATTGTCCTCCTTCCGCAGAAATTGTCCCTCCCCCCTCCCACATCCCCGCCTCAGCAGTGGCGAGGTGGCGTTAGTCTCGTACCCAGACCCGACTGACGTAAGCATTATCGCATAATGTATAATGCTACGTACGTCTAGACGTAGCATTATACATTATGCGATAATGCTTACGTCAGTCGGGTCTGGGTACGAGACTAAGGTGGCGTGTCGGTCACTGGGGGGGCAACTACACTGATTCCCGCCCCCCACCCCCACACATGCTGCCCGTCGTTCTGTCACACGGCTCTAGCCTCTACGCGTAGCAGAGTCTGCGGAGGTAAAACCATCTGCAGCTGCGTCTGTTTATTGGGCCGTTGAGTCTGGAGTCAAGGCTACAATATTATTATCATTATTGTATAATACAATTAATGTATTGGTTTAACAATTAAAACAATAGTTCACTCACATGCAGTATGAATAACCCAACTCACGGGCACGATCAAGATGAGTCACTTAGGACCCATAGGAGGCATGCATGTTTGTCTTAATAGAGTTGTATATTTGCATTAAAAAATGCATATGTATTTTACTGTGTAAATATTATGATTATGTACGTGCAATGTATAGTGTGATTTAGGTACATGAACATTAATATATTTGCAATTAAAACCTAACACACACAATGAATGAATAATGTGCGACTTCGTGCATGCTGCATGTATTTCAAAGCAGAGCTCTAGACAACTCTGCTGAGCTTTGAGCGACCTGTTGTATCATGGCTTCGTGTGGCAAGGTAAGCAAGATCCTCTTTCCACAGACAGTGCCTTGTAGTGGAAGTACATGTACATGTATAAAACACTTTTATCTGGCTGATTCGGTCCATTCTTAATTATGTACTCCTTCTCTGGCGTGCTTATTTTTAATTTCACTATTTTAGCTGGATCAATGACGCCAGTAATTTTGTCTACAATCTCTTGAAGCTCTACCGATAATGATATTTTGTCTTCAGATTGATTGTACATTACTGATGAGTGGTCTTTGGAATTGGAACCACATGCATCGACAGTGGGAGTTTTTCTACGCAGAAAGTGTCTGGATTGCAGTCAATGATAAACGGTGTCAAAAATGAAGCTTCTGCAACTTCACTGTCACTGTAGTCATGCGATAGGCTTTGCAGTAAGGAGTTGCCATCAACACGAGTAGGAGAAGTGCCCGTAAAAGGAAGAGTAGTCACAGATGTGCATGATTCCAAACATGAAACGGTTGGCAAGGAGTTGTCAGAAGTAAGGTCTATGGCTACTGCTGGGGGATCGATACAATGTCACGAGTGACTGCAGGCGTGTCAGTTTCAGTGGTTTGCAAAAAGTTCAGCGTAAAAGAGCCTAGCTTTCGTTCCCGCTCATCAATTTTTGCCTTCTTCTATTTACGATAAGCAGCTCCTGATTTGCGCTTACGTGATTTGCCTTCCAATGACATATCGAAGTCAGTTGAACGCAAATTTCAAATTTAGCCACTAAATGCCAATAGAACTAGATCGAACAAATAGTGTGTGCGGCTTACCAGGGGAATAGGTCACACAACGTCTCTTAACTACTCAACTAGCCAACTGCAACTACAGCAACGAAAAGGATCAATAACCAGTAAGAATACGGAATCACAAAAAGGACACTAAAGAGCGCACAACAGTGCCCTCTGAGAAGCAGGTTAACGATAACAATGCATGACAAAGGCTGGTAGCAAACTAGCGATTAACACGTAGTACAAATCAGTGTAGGTAGCCGAAATTTCTATCATCTGGATCTAGTTAATTACAACTGTATTACTAAATGTACTACATAAATAAATAATAATGATTTCATCAGCTTAGCGATTCGTATTATTTTGCTTGGCGGCTCGTGCGCCCCTATCGTCATTATGGCGCCCTCTTTTAAGGCCCGCTGGGAGGGCAATTGCCCTCCCCCCCCCCCCCCCCCCCCTCCCTGCCCCCCGGCCACCTCGCCACTGCCCGCCTGCCCAAACGCTTTATGCTCCGCCTTTCCTGTTTCCCACCTCCGCCCTTTTTAGTCGCACGTGGTGAGCAGCTGCTAGTGTATCGTAGTCTGCGGAGAAGAGTACGATTGCTTTCTGGAGACTGGTACGTATCCCTTTGGGTATCATAAAACCCAAAAGCGTTCTTTGCGAGGACTATGCGGTCGATAGCGGTGTACTGTACGAAAAGAAAAGAGGGGAAATGGAATTTTTTCGAGTTCCTAGAGGAGTAGAAGAAAGAGAACGAATCCTTCATTCGTGCCACTCGTCCAAAGAAAGTGAGTATGGTTAGCTCCGTTATGGATTGAGATTAGCAGTGTCACTATGGTCAATGAGGCCAATGGTAATAATTGCGCTTTTATAGGTGGACACCTGGGAAGAGATAAAACAAGAGAAAAGGTTTCATCGAGGTTCTTCTGGAAGACGCTGATGAAAGATGTGGATGAGTTTGTTAAGACGTGTGATGTTTGCCAGAGCACCAATGGTGCCAAGTTTATGAAGACTGCAGTCCCTTTGCATCCCATACCTATACAACCTAGTGTATGGCATCAAGTAAGTTGTAATTTATTCTCTTAGAGTTATTAATGCATGTATGCATCAATTTAGGTTGGTAATTAGATCTGATTGGTCCTCTCAAAAACTGAGCGAGGCAACTGCTACATCATCACCCTAATTGATTACCTTTCAAAGCGGCCTGAATTTGAACCTATAGCTGACAAGACTCCAAGGACAGTGGCTGGGTTTCTGTATAAGATTATATGCAGGCAAGTGCATATACACAAAAGCAGTAATTATATGTCTGTAACTTCTTTACAGGCATGGGTGCACCCATGTTACTATATCGGATCAAGGATGCGAATTTGTGAACAGAGTGAATGCAGTTCTGTTTCAAATGACTGGAACTGAACACAGGATATCTACTGCATACCATCCTCAAACGAATGGTTTGGTGGAACGTTATAATCAAACCCTGCAACGATCCTTAATCAAGCTATGTAACGACAAGCAAAATTATTGGGATGATCTTTTAGACCCTGTTCATTTCACTTATAGGTAATGTGCATTACAGTTTCTAAAATTTAGATCACCTCTGTTTACTTGCGTCGGCTTGCAGAACCTCTAAACAGAAATCAACAATGCACACTCCATTTGAGCTGATGTATGGCAGGTACAGTACTCATTACATTTCTCTAAGACTATATTTGCATCTATGTCTGTTGTTTTGAGCTTATTGTATGTGCAGGCGTATGTTAATATATTTTGCTCTGCATGTGGTATTAAATGACACCATTTCTCAAGCATGCATTGTTAACATATTCATGTATTCTTTCATTTGTTTTACATTTGTAATGGGATGATGCATAAAACTGATAATTATCATACATATTATTTTAATACTGAAACAGAAAAGCAGTTCTCCAATACAAGTGAATGCAGAATTTCCACCACACTGCGACACAAGTGACAATCTAAATGAACCGTTTGATGTGGACTACATTTAAGATGTGTTCAATAGCATATGTAGTAAAAAAAAAAAGTTTTCTCAGATGCCGAGCAGAATATTTCATCATCACAGACACGCATGAAAGCCGATTATGATAAGAAAAGGGGAAAACCAAAGGTATGTCAAGTCTGTCTTCATTGCCCACTAGGCACTTTACAGTTATGTCACTTAATAGGAATATGATGTTGGCTGCTTAGTAATGCTGCATAATAGTCACAAAGATCAGCAAAAGGGAGTCAAAAGGTATTTAGGGCCATATGCTGTTGAAGAGTATCTGGGGAAAGGTGTCTACCGATTGAATAATCCTGGAACAGGGAAAGTGTTTAAAGTATTTTAGTGCAGATTAAAGGAGTTTTATCCTAGAAAGGTGTGGGTTTAAAATACTTAGATGATGCTCAATTAATGCTCTCATTTTATAATGTATATCCTGAACAGCAACAGTCCACCCCGCCAGCCTCTCCTGGAGAGCCGCAGTCCACTCCACCAGTCTCTCCTGCAATTCCTTTTACTAGGAACATGAATACCATGATTAAGAGTGGAGACTGGCTTTCTGATGAGCACATGTATCTTGCTCAAGCTATTCTTCAAAAACATTTCCCTGCCATTGATGGCTGGCGATCAACTCTTCTAGCACAGGTTGATGGGATTATTCCTGCAACAAATGAATCAATTCAAACTCATCTGGTATCTGAAAATCACTGGGTGACATCAAGCAGTCTAGGCCATGAAGTAGTTGTCTATATGACAGCAAATTACGTAGGGGAAAATTAAACTCAACTCTTACTCACCAGCTCTGTCTTATATATAGGACATTGATTAAAGTGGAAATAAACAGTAGTAATGAAACAGGTCACTTAATTGTGCAATTTCTGCATACTCAAAAGCAGAAAGGTGGAAGTGCCTGTGATGCATTTGCAATTGCATTTGCATTTCATGCAGCAATGGGAGACAATTTATCAGGTTTGCAGTTTGATCAGCTGAAGATGAGACGTCACCTTATGACAAAAATTTACCCCATTTCTGATTCTTGATAAACAAAGCAAGATACCAAAGAAAATCTGCACTAGGAAAATTGATGTTTATTGCACATGTTTGATGCCAGACACATATGGAGATATGGTTCAATGCAAAAACTGTCACAAATGGTTCCATATCAAATGTGTAGGTCTTCTCACACTTCCCAACTATGATGACATATGGTCATGCTCTTCTTGTATGTGAGACTGAGATATTCATTCAACCGTTTTCTTTTCCTTCCCTTGACAGTGAATTCATTCCCCCCCCCCCCCCCGCTCCACCCCCGTCAATTACATTTACATTTAAAGTGAACCAAAATGAGTAGCGAATAACCTAATTATAAGACCGTTTCATGATGGGGGCCGTGTCAGACTGAAATGAGCAGCGTGTACACACTCTAGGGCCAAACTATTATAATAATACTCGTACTATGCAGCTGCGCTAATAAACATAAACAAAAATGTGGGTAGGGGGGGGGACAGATTCTGCGGAGGTGGGACAGAATCCGCTAGCAGAACGTAACGTGGCCCCCCCCCCCCCCCCCCCCCCCCCCCCCCCCCCCCCCCCCCCCCCGGACAGAATCCGCTATGACACCGGTACTGGTACAGCGGACCAGGATTGAACGTGTGTTAGCTGATCAAAAACAGGCTGAGACGCGGCTATAAAGCTCAGTTGCCACCCCCCGACTTAGAAGCATTTTTCCGCAAATGGGTTATGTGTTGAGGCCAGGACCGATCGATCTGAGATCTCGTGCACGTGCTGTACACACGAGTGCTTACATTAGTTAAAACTAGTTCATTCAGACGTAAACTGTATTAAGTAATGACCGCTACCGCAAGTACTGATTACTTTCTCTTAGACAATTTAGTACTTTTCCTTTCCAATGCAAATGCCATAAAATATATATCATTATAATCTTCCGATTTTTTTTCTATCCACTGATGCAATCGGAAGTTAAAATGCATTAATGTCCTTTCGATGTATTGGAATTTCTAGATATGCGACATGTAAGTCACACTAAGCTGTCAGCATATGGTCAAGGAACCTTGGCATTCTTGGTTTGCGCATATGGAAGGCATTCCTCTCACGGTGATGGTATGGTCAGAAAAAGCTTTAGATTTCAGTTGTTAAATTCTTCTCGCCAGAGCAGTAAAAAATTATACAACAGGAAGAGTAACATTGGTATTATTGTAGCAGTTGGAGGAAAGTCAATCTATTTTCTCGTACTCCCATTGTTATTATACTTCCTTACCACTAGTCACCATTAAATTACACTTAGCCTCATACCCAGACCAAAACATCACACCGCACATCACTGGTATGACCAGGATGATGTAATCTACTCAATAGCTGTGAGTCTGAGAACAAAACTAGGCATAACCTAGAATGAGTGGCATCGATTCTGCGAGCTACTCATCTATGCTAATGTAATGTGACAATCACAATATCACAAAAATGATTACAACAGTACTGCAGAAGATTTTTGACTAGGATTCAGTATTTCCAAGCACCACATGCACTACAGCTTCTGCAGTACCTTAGTCGTAAGCATCAACACCAATCACAACATGTAAAAGTATGCAACAGCATTACAAGCAACACAATACAGTAACATATACAGCCACGGTTCTTGATGCCACGTACTCTAGAGTCTAGACTGATGCCAGGCCTAAACGCCATAATCCTCACTGTCCACTGTTAATCAGCTGCTGCCATACCTGGAGTTAACCGGGGATGTGCCTTGGGTTGATCTTCTTTTGTACCTCTTGAATATTTTACATAGAATACATGTACCTGGACACACTAGTACAATTGGCACCACTAAGATGATAAATGCCAGGAACTTCAAGTCACTGCCGCCAGATGAAACACCAACACAATCTAAATATAAAGGTTAGCAAGTAAAGCTACACTATGCAACATACAAGCATGAATTTTTGTTGTTCTTTGTTGTATGGAGGGAGGGAGGGAGGGACGGGAGGCGGGAGGACGGGGATAGGGAGGGAGGGAGGGAGGGAGGGACGGGAGGGAGGGAGGGAGGGAGGGGGAGGGAGGAGGGAGGGAGGGAGGGAGGGAGGGAGGGAGGAGGGAGGGAGGGAGGGAGGGAGGGGAGGGAGGGAGGGAGGGAGGGAGGAGGGAGGGAGGGAGGAGGGAGGGAGGGAGGGAGGGAGGGAGGGAGGGAGGGAGGGAGGGAGGGAGGGGAGAGGGAGGGAGGGGGGGGGGGGGAGGGAGGGAGGGAGGGAGGGAGGGAGGGAGGGAGGGAGGGAGGGAGGGAGGGAGGGAGGGAGGGAGGGAGAGGGAGGGAGGGAGGGAGGGAGGGAGGGAGGGAGGGAGGGAGGGAGGGAGGGAGGGAGGGAGGGAGGGAGGGAGGGAGGGAGGAGGGAGGGAGGGAGGGAGGGAGGAGGGAGGGAGGGAGGGAGGAGGGAGGGAGGGGGAGGGATCATCATACCTATCTCTTGACAGTTTTGCAATCCCAAAATATTCCCTTGATTATAAGAGGCAATGCATATATTCCAATGCTTAGCTTCCATGTCCACGTCTATAAGGGCATAACATGGACCAACGTAGCAATCTTCAAATCGTCTGCTATTTGTTCCATGATCAAGATCCAAATAGGTTATTTGATAGACAGTGACATTCATCTAGAGGTAATATACATTCAGCTTCTAGAACAGGCAGATGGGTTATATCATAGCTCTTACTGCAGGTAGCCATGTGATGTTCAGATAATAACTACTTCCTCGTTGACCACAGTATCCATTTATAGCAGAAGGAGGCAATGCAACTGAATAATAGATATATAACATTTCAGTACATTTTCAATCTACCAAATCTTGTTTTCAACAAACTGTACATACATGGTAGCAACAGCTTTTGAATGGTTTAGCTACATACTAATTTTACTTCAACATACGTAACATAGTGTCTGGAGGTGAGAACAGTGCATCACAAAATTGTACATTACCATGACCAAATTCGGTGTGCGAATGCCACCTGTTCATGTAGCTACAATATTGAGCTCTTGAAGACATGGAACATATATCATTAACTACCTCAACCTACAAGAACCACACATTCTAATGGATTCCTCACCATTTAAGCAGAAGCCCAATAATTTGATGATCTGATAACATCTAGGTAACTTCAAAGCACACTTTAGTAACCACACCTCCACCATCAATATGCTGATCACCAAAGCCCTGGAATGGCTTACAGCCTCACAGCGTGCATTATTTCATGCAGTATACCAGTACAGTTAGACCATGTGGGAACACAAACTGGGACATCCATCTCTGCCTACCATGGGCACATTACATAGAATGTATAAAGTGGTGTTACATATTGAACATAGTCAGCCAGTACAGTATCACATATAATCAACAAGTATGAACATTTGCTTTTACGTCCAAGTACCCCCCCCACACACACACACACACACACACCAATACACACACCCTTAACTGTCCAAGGCTAGTCTCGTACTTAGACCCAACATTACATCACTGCTGCACGTAAGTAGGGTTTGGTGAACTGCTGTACTCGGTTTATTATTATTATTATTATTTTAGAAACATGTACAACTTCTATTACAATACAGACACATTACACACACACAGTTCTACAGTTCTACTTACAAACACAACTAGTTAATCAATCTACAATTCCACTAACTACCCTTGGACAGCTTTCCTTTCCATGATGGCCTATTGCCACAGACCTCACCAGGGACATGTTGAGGCGGCTATAGATTTCAGACAACATTTTGGGTTTGGAGATGGCCTGGCTGATGGAAAGCAGAGAAGCAAGCCGGGAAAAACACTCTGAGCCTCCTTCCCCCAATTGCCATACGTTTCCACAGCTAAGGAGATACATAACCATCCCAACTCCTGGCACCTGGTGTCATTGGCTGCATGCTTTCTGCATTCAGCAGCATATGCTGCTGCCCCCCACGATGCACTGGCATTGTTCAGGGATACGGAAGTAAGGGGTGAAGTGACTGTAACGTCAAAGGCTGCTGGCTTTCCCCTGTCCCATCCCTGAACCAGGATATCTGCAGGACGGGAGTTGATATGGTCCCTAGCTAATCCATACCCTACTTCGACCCGCACAGAAAGGTGGGCCCGACGACAGAAGTTGGCAAAGATATCTCGCAAGCGGTTGTGCCGTGCAACCACATCACCACCATGTCTGCAAGGGGTTGCATGGTGACCTAGGGGGTCAAGGGCAGTGTCGGGACAAAGAGGGCATAGGGAGCCGCCTGACGTGTCAAGACCTAACCAGCTACCTGGCATTCAGCAGAGTCCAGATGCAAATCGAGATCAGTAGATGGGTTATTATTATCATTATTATTTATATTTTTGGGGGTCGAAGAGGGTCCTTCGCGATTTTCTAGTCCTTTAAGCGCTGTGAACGCATGACACTCGATGCCGAATCAGGTGCTAGTCGAACGTACGACGGACTGGGGCCGAGGCAAACACACATAGACGCAGTACATGTAGATGGATTTTACCATTCGAAATGATGTCCACCTCGGTGTCTTTTGGGTAACGATTATGATTCAGATGGCCGCTACCTCTCAGGTGCTAATGATATTCATAGCTATACACTCCGCAAGGACGTCAGCAATTGTCTATATTTAGGTTAGGGGTGCTTTAATACTTCCTAGTAGCTAGCCGTCGACGCGACCAGCACACGTGTTTGAAACTCGCATCATGCTCGGCTCGCACGCACGCGCCATACGTACAATACGTCTGTAAAATCACCTCACCGAGTCCAGTCCACGGAGCGAAGAGGGCGACGGCAAGGCAGGTGCAGTAATTACGCCAGCAGTTCCATACACGCATTGCTAACAATACCGGCTTAACCAATAGGCTGACTAGGCTTCAGCCTAGAGCCCGGTTAACACCGCCAACAGGCAATAATACTAAAATAATCATGACGTATTTTGCGTCAGCTATTTATAGAATAATGATGACGTATTTTGCGTCAGCTTGACAAAAGAATGACGTGGGGACGAGGCTATACACGGTATGATTCGGTTCACAATTCTATACATATATGAGCTATCACAATCACGAACAAGATACGTGTTACAGAGCGATCTGGGTTAATCTACCCACCTTGCTCCATGCCACACCCACACATCACCGTTCTTTGACACAAGGCCTACATAGACCCGCCCTCCTATGAAGGAACCTCCAGAGGCGTAGGAACCGGGGGGGCAGGGGGGGGCCGACGTATACTTCGGCCCCCCCAATGTTACCCCTTTAGTTTAGTTTAACTCACCGGTACTTAGTATCCGTAACCGCACGTCACCATATAACGTCTACGTGTTCTTCATTACGCGCGCTCTGTAATACTGTAACGGTTAGCAAAACCGTGTATTATTAACGATAACGTGTGCCAAAAGTGGACCACTTTCCGTATATCGGACCTGAAGTGGACTGGCCCCCCCGTCGTAAGCGGACTGCACACACACACACACCACACACCCCGTTCAAACAGCTTCGCATACATTGCCGCCCCTCTCCCCATAACTGACAAATTCCTGGATCCGGGGCTGTTAAGCACCCCCCTCTAAGTGATTGGCAATAAAAATTGTAGCTAATAATTTATACAAAGTCGGCCCCCCCAATCTTAAATACGTTCCTACGCCTCTGACCTCTCAGTACCCACATGTGTCCGTTCGCCACCTGGCTTCTACAAAGATTCTTGGTAGAATACAGGCGGCAGACAGACCCCCCTGTGTACTATTGGAGGGTTTCCAATGATTGCCCTGCGGCATACGGCTCTGGTAGGCTTCAGGGTCTGGTGCTCTTTCTCCATGGTTGGTTGGCCGGCAGGATCTGGTGGGCCATCATCTCTGTCAGGAGCGAGGACACCTTGGTCAGGTAGAGTGTAATCATCTCCATCCACAGTAGCGTGTTCTGTTCATTCAGCCCTGCAGCTCCCCTTATTGGTTTTTGTCATCTCCTGGGTTCAGTCCATCCCCGTGTTGGTGGTAAGGTGGTACGTGACTTATGCACTTTAAGGATTGTGCACACCTCTGCCATCATGTCAGACTCAAACTGGTGACCCTGGTCCGAATGGAGCTATATACTCTGAGGTCGAGAATCGACAGAAAACATTTCTGGGCAGCTGTGACAGCCTCCAGGTTAGGGATGCCCTTTTTGTGCCCATGCAACAACTTTGATGTTACATAGACTCACACAGTTGCGAGGCTACCACCTGGTATCATAATTTGCAGTAGCCACTGCTGAACATATATATGACGTTGGCAAAGATTACATGCAGATACATCTGGCGAGTACACATCCGTCTGTGGTTTTTCTTAGGAACTGTGTGCGGTGTACCGCATGCAGGGCTCAATGGTAGCAATATGAGTACATGAACTGAGAATAGAGAAATAGTTTCGTATAGCTTCCATGATCCATTGCATGCAAGCGGTACACCGCACACAGTTCGAACACCATAGACGGATGTGTACTATAATTTATCTAGCTCGCCAGCTGGCAGGCCATGTATTAGTAATCTTTCCAACGTATTAAATGCTAAGCTCTGAGTGGCTGCTGCAAATTAAATGATGAAACCAGGCGGTAGTCTCGCAATATATAGCATCATAGTTGTTGCATGGGCACATATAAAATGGCCTTCCACACTTCAAAGGGTTAATTTATTAATATTCCCCCTCGCCCCATGCCACATCCATCTCAACCGTTGCTACACTGTAGTATAATGAACACTAGATTTCACACCTCCCCCTCCAGCTGCTAAAAAAGTATGGCAGCTATGGAGTGGCTCAGGAGCTCCTCCCTCCAAAGAAGGTAATCGGGGAACCTCTCCAAGCAACACATTGACAACATCTGAAGACAGGGCTTTGGAGAGATACTTATCCTGACCGTGAGATTATGTTGGGCGTAAAAGTAACCTTCATTACTAGGCATTTTAATCCCTCCCTTAAGTTTGTTGTGGCATAGTCAGTACTCGTTAAAATTTGTCGTGATATAGTTTAATGTAATCGTATGGTGTACTCCCTCTTTGTAGAAGGCTACTTATGGGTCATTCCAATCAACACATGTATTTTTCAAATCTTTACAATTCTTTGCACTGATTCAAAATGATAAAATCCAAAGTTGAATCATTTGGGAACCATAAGGTGTGAAAACATTGACCACAAATGAAAACATATTTGGAGTGTGTTCCTGACCTCAAGAGCTGAAAAGAAATCCTACATAGACGATACTCTCATGCTACGTAATCGTCTATGTAAACAAAACACCACATCTGCCACTATCACATTACATCATTCCTTGCTGCTCTTGTTTGCATATAGCATGAAATTATCACCTGTGTATAAGATTTGGAACACACTCACTTCAACACATTATTAAATCGACATGGATTTTTGGTTCCTGACACTCCAGGCAAATAATAATAAGCAGCTGCACCCTAGTTTCGTAGTTTTATGTTCTGCTACTACACTGCATGTATAATTAGATAGTTGTGTTGATTCCCACATGCAGGGCTGCATCTCACATCCAGTCAGTTAGGTATACATATACCTCTGGAAGGAGAATGGAAGAACGGTGTGGAGTTGTTAGGTAGTGAGGCAGAGACTACGGAAGTTTACAAGACGGAAAATTCTATTTTTACAGCATTGATACATTTAGACAATGAAGACAAATACAAGTACACATACAATACACATGAACAAACATCCATGTAATGACAATCCTGCACTGCATTTTGCTAGAGTGGGAAAAAAAATGTTCATTATTAACTGAATAGCATCATTTTTAGTAACTATTATGACAACAATATTTTATTTATTGAAATAAAACTCAGGAAATAACATACAAACACTTTGTAAAAACATGTCTTTGAATCAATATTATGCTATGAAAAATATGGGGTGCAGCCACCCACACATAAATGCACCTTACTCGTTGTCCCTCATGCCCTCAATGCAACTCTTACCATTGTTCAATATCTGACACTTTGGCACACCGAGGTAGTTTCCAGTGTTGAAGGAAGCCACGCATACAGTGTAGTCCTTGTTGAAATTACTATTCTCTATGTCGGAGCACGATGAGCTCGAACATTGGGCATTTCTAGTTGGGTTGCAAACACCACTGTCGCTTATACAGTATGCATACTTCAAAACACCAGCCTGTGAAGAGCACAAGGAAAATAACCTTACACTGTGTACATTGATGCTTATGAGAGTCTTACCACAGAAGACCATTTGATGTGAAATAAAGGTGCAACTCCAACTTGCATAGGATCCATACAGCCAGACACACTTGAAGGAGGTTCTGCCACTTAGAAATAAATGAATGGGATTATTCTGTTGTTCTGGACAGTGTAGTAATTTGGTATTGGTACACGCTTCAATGGCACAAGTGTATACATATTACGCGAATTAGAAGAGAATAAATGGGATCACTTCTGCAAAAAGGGACCTAATGCGTACATCATAAAATTCCCAATAGAAATGTAACGCCTGCATTGAAGTGTATGGCTAATTAAAAATTCAGAGCCTTACAACTCCATGACAGATACTCCGATTCTCAGTGCGTAAGAATTGCGATGTGTAGATGACATTTCAGACTTCTAATACATTTAAAAAAATTGAAATCTTGAAAAAACATGTGTTAGGGTCCCTGTTCGTGGAAACGATCCCAAATGATGATTCTTTCTTATCAACGAAAGCCTGGGTACTGTCACAGTGTTGAAGTTGTAATATTGCATATTTCACACCCCTCTCCACAGATAATGTGTTACCTTTCACTTGAACATTACCCAAATCGACTTACGTGTGTAGTTGTTTAAAGTAGCATTACTGCTACTCCCAGCACAGTTGATGGCCACCACAGTGATAGAGTACAGTGTGTTGCTGGTCAGCCCAGGAAACATGAGAGTGTATGATGATGATCCGTTGACATGAGGTATGATGATCCATATTGTGCCAGTACTGCTATTGATACTGGCATTGTAGTTGGTGGGACCACCACCAGATGTGGGAGGGGCCCAGGTCACTGTTAGGCTTGTATCATTACCTCCATCTACCAGCGTGACCCCGTTTGGAGGTCCAGGAGTAACTGTAAGTAAGAAACATTTTCTATCAAAAAAAAACATTACATTTGGCTGTCAAGAAATGTTTTTGTAATGACATTCTAAATCGATTAAGCCCTGGGAGCTGTCTATTTTACAATAAATAAATTATATTGCTCGCGGCAATACTACGCATTATCTTAAGTACCGGTATGCCTTCACTTATGGTGAAAAGCTTGATTATGGGTTTCTGTAATGATGCACCTTCTGCGTGCTGCGATATTCCCATTTGTTCTACTAATATTCCCAGCAATTAACTGTTGTGCCCTTTGCTTGCATTACCTGTGATTGATATATTCACTGATGCCACATCAGATGAATTGATGTAGTTGTTGTTTACATCACCAGATCCACATCTGATGAAGGATGTTCTACTGCTAGCATTGAAAGTTAGTATGGATGTCAAACACAGCTGTGATTGAGGGTCGGAACCATTGTTCTGAGCAGTGAAGGCTCCACATGTACTACTAGCAGTACCACAGGATGATGGGACTCCGCGTGTTCCCTGGGTCAATGCTATGGCATCTGGTGGATTCTTAGTAGGACACGAGTTCTGAGGTAGCCTCCACAGGTTGCTTGAGCTGGCCTCTGTGTTCACACTCGTCACCTGCACCATAGCATTGGGGCACACTTGTATGTTTCCTTGGGAGCAAGGAACTGATGTACCATCGACAACACACATCAGACTTGATGCACCTGTCATGAAGAAATAACTTTGTGCATAAGATAGTGAAACCTAGCTATCTGTGATGCATTATGGATTTGACATCATGCAGAACAAAATGCCCAATAAAAGAATATAAAGCAGCAACACAATTTATCCTGTATGTAATCCATTCCAATTCATTATTATGTGCCACATATTTATACCAGCACTATGAAAATAGGCAAATTATTTAGCTCAATTAACTATTCAGTGTATATAATTGTACTAACAAATATAAAACAACAAAGAAATTATTATATGTGTGGCAGCTTCTCCAAGCTTGCAAGAACTACTGCAACTGAACTAATTTCTGAGGCCATTCATCAGTTTGACACTATTTCTTTTCAACTTGCATGGCTGATTAAATCTCAGATACAGATGGCAACAGCCAGAACTCAGTTTATCCAAGGTGGCTTTGGCCTCTGCTCTCTTTCACAGCATTCTTGTGCATCCTTCATTGCCTCTTTCTGTTCTTCAGGTTTGCTTCGATGGAGATTTCAGGCAGTCAATTTCAATGGACTGGTTCACATCTACAGTTCACATCTTTGGTAGCCCACCAAGACAGAGATCTTTGTCCAGAAAGCTGGACTGTTTCACTTCAGCTTCTTCCGGGTCACTCCTTACCACCTGGTCAGTATAAAGCTCGTCTTTTTTCAAGGTCATAGCCACATGCTGCTTCACAGCTCTTCAGTTGGCTTGGCTGCTGTGAAGTGGTGGCTTGATATAGACACCTCTTGTAATTTCACATGTGCTCTTTGCCCAAAGAATGGCCCTGATCATGCTGCAACATGCAGAAGTGGAGGTGATGTTGTTCTGAGCATAATAAACTGAGGGACAACTAGTTCAGTCCTTCCATCGGGCACACATTCACATTCACGTTGAGCTGGTTCTGGACTCAGCACTGACAAATGTCCATTTCTCAACTCAGAGCATGGAAAGCCTGTTCCTCCGGACCAGGCTGAAAACATTTTACTCGAAGTCTGGTGTGACCATAGGGCTCCGCTCCAGACCCTGAAGGTGGAGCTTGCAGCATTTCCCGATACCCCCTAGCTGTAGTGTGACACTCCCTCTATATCATACCAACCCCCACTTTTCGAAATTCCTGTATTCGCCCCTGTTAGGATAGTATCTGTTGTTGAATGTTATGTGCTTGGGACAAAGATACACAGCAGTGTTTCATAACTTTTAAGTTGGGTTATGATAACTATGACTTGCATGCTGCATGTGCTTTCAATTAAATTTTTTTATCTACATGTCAAGAGGGAGGCAAGAAAATGCGTCAATATTGTAGGGGGATTATGAATCTGCATTCAAATAAAAAGATACGAGGGATTAACTCCCATGTAAATTCGAGGCGAAACAACAAAAGGATATGAATGTTTCTAAAAATGTAATTTTAGCAGGGGGTACCACACCCTTCGCCCCTGGTTTATCGCTGCAGACTTCCGCTTGCAAGTAGTTGAACCATAGTGCCGTCTTTTGAGTACTCGACACACCTATTACAATACCAACGTTAAATCATCGTTGCCGGTTTTGCAAGTATGTATAGGGTCTCAGTGAAGCCCTTTGGCTGTGAGGGAAAAGATTAACGCTGCCAACAGCTCCCATCTGCAGCGGGCTTCTGTGCAGAGTGCTTGCGAGGAATCCGTTCCTAGTGTAGCGGCCGGAGCAGAACCAGAGGTTATCTAATCTGTTCCACTAAACTCATTAACAGTAAATGGCTACACGAGGGTGTGAAGAGGCGTAGGTTGTCCCCCTCGCTACATGTAAATAATGATCACCTACGCCGGACGACCGAAAGGCGCGAAAGTGCCTTCATGAGGATAGTGCATAAGCCCTCAGTAAATATGCCCACAGCCCAGGCCTTTCGCTTACTGCCTGTGGTAAGCGGGGATGGGGTGTGGAAGCCGGGGAAGAGGGCGAAACCCATTTGCCGCTATACGGAATGCGTATCGACATCCGATGCTGTTGTGACGACAGATCGAATAAGGTCAGAAAGGAGACAGAGAGAGGCCGTGGTGAGGAAGAGGGGGGGGGGGGAGGGAAAGGCAGCTACACGCTAACCAATCTCTTGTCACTATATATATACATTCGGTGACTAGCATGCGCACATCCCCCCCCCCTCCCCCCCCCCCCCCCCCCAAAAATAATAATAATAATAATGAACAATAATAAAAACACGAAGAAGATGGCTCACCTGTTTGAACGACAAACAAGCTAAACAGGACGAACGCCACATGCATTACTTCAGAGCTTCAAAGATGAACGCAGGATTTTGGCGGTGTGTCTCCAGATCCTCAAATAATATATCATCTCTGACGAGATCTCTGATTAAATTTATTGGTAACGAAATTCATGAAACCCCACCCCATAACCAACGAGTGTGACGGCAGCCCTGCCAGCTGACAGCGTAGCTACGTGATCTCACCTGAGTCACTGCTGTTAGTACCGTATGCCTCGAGAACATCTCAGACTGCAACGGCCAGTAATTACTTGTCCCTTTGTACACGTATGAATATGGTGTAATTCCGTGAAAGGGGGGAATCCGGGGGAGTTCCCTACGCATCATCGGTTATGAAATCATTTCAATACTTGACGGCTGTTTCCAATTAGAGCCATACCGTAAATAGCCAAGGAAATTAAGTGCGAGCCTCATTATAAATACTATATCTTGAGCGAGCCACGCCTTGCTCATTTTAAGTCCAACATATGAGAGGATTACTTCCCTCGATAACCCTATGTATGCAGTTCAGTACTAATATTCCACAGACGCAACCGTCCATTACATTTCCTATAAACGCACAACAGGGCCGGTGGGGGGGGGGGGGGGGGGGGGGGGGGGGGGGGGGGGGTACTGAGATGATTTCGATTTCACCATCAATTTTCGCCATATATGGTCTTACTACCATATATATGGCAACAAAAAAATTGTCATCTCAGCCCCCTTGGTATATGCCCCTGCACAACACCTTTTTAGACCAATATTCAATTGTGTCGAAGGAAAGGGGTTACTTCAGGTCAACGCCCAACAATTTTCCACTAAGGTCAGTATGCACCATCACAGAATAGAGGCATGAAAATATTCAAAAGTGCCATTCAACACTTGCCATATTGGTTTTTCACAACACAGTACGCATGTATCTTATGAATCGTCCATATCCGACCACATAGGTTCAATGGATCATCCATCACACACAGATAATTCAAAAGCACTGCAGAGTATGTGGGAACCTGTCAGGGAAAAGGAATAGATCATTTTATTGATGCTCTGAGTTTGCAGCACAGCTCTTTTCTGTATTCAGCATTGAATGATGTCCCAAACATATCAGATCAGATTCGGCATCATAATCTGATCTGATCTGTTTAGTTAAGGCATGAATCTGAATCTGATCTGATTTAGCAGATAGATCCAGGGTACATGATCTGAATCTGAAGGTAACGACCATTGGATATCTGAATATCTGGACCCACGGTAGTGGGTCCTATGTAGGATTGGCTCCATGGGCGATCAAGCGCATGCAATGAAGTTCTGCTAAATTGTAGGACAGTTTTCGTTGCATGTGGTCTTACCAAATCCAGTGTTTTGTTTTTACACCACCCAGACCAATCCTACTTCCTACTCTATTTCTCAAAGAGAATATTTACTTGTAACTTAACTATCCTTGCACAATATTATATATGAAATGTTCTGACGACCCCTAAATGTGACAAAGTTGGTTGGATAAATGTTTCTAGCTAACCTGTCTTGAACCTACATGAGAAATGAAACCAATGCTTGTAAAAGATAAAAAAATCGCACACCAGACTGACGCACACCCCATATATAAAGCAAGCAAGGGGGAAATGCCCAGATTGGAAGAGGGCGGTGACAAAAATTACAATTGAGTACAAAAAAGGGAAGAAATAAAAGCCTATACATTCATTCCACACACCTTCCAGTATACAAAACCACGTCCAAGAAAGAGAGCCAGGGAGAGGGGACTGCAGTGGAACCACGAGCAGTGGAGGAGCTACTGCGAATGCTGGTGGAAGACCGACGGAGCAGGGAAGCTGAGTTTGTGGAAGAAAGGCAAAGACGAGAGCGAGAGCTAGCAGCAGAGAGGGATGCGCGCGAACGGGAGGTCTCTCAGCAGATGGAAACGATGCGGAGGCAAATGGAACCACCTTTGCCAAAAAATACAAAACACACGCGGACAGTTAAATCTGGAGAAAAAAAATGGATGCTTTCCCTCGGTCCCAGACCACTGGATATTCAGATATACGTGTTAGCATCCGACGGGATTGGGCAAGCTATAATCCGAATCTGTTCCGACTTTGGAACATCAATCTGAATGATTAATGTAACCAAACTGAATCCGATCCATTGGCCTTTCGGATAGGATATCCGAATTCGGATCCGATCCGTTAAAGCCTTATGCAGGCACCCACCCTTCATCATTTTGTTATTCATGCAAACAAGTGCTAGTCAGATAGCTACAAGCTCAAGATCACCTTCTCGCATACAAGAGCTCCACCATTATCTTTCAGTGGATGGCACATGCAGAAGAGGGATGCATGGTATAGTGAAGATGTACATGCATGCATACCTGAAAGTATATCATGTTGTACACCTATAGATCTGCCATCCGAAAAAAAGAAGAAGAATGAAAAAAAAAAAAGCAGATCCAAATCCCAGAGGTGGCTCCACATGTACAACTGCTAGCTGTAATGCAATTATTGCCTGGATTAAAAGATTGCACCACCATACCACTCACCACCAGATGTTCCTCTTGCAACGATAAATAACCCAGCCATCTTGGACCAGCTGCAGTGCCCAATCTGCTTGATGATCCTCTGCCAACCTCTAGAGCTCCCATGCCGGGCACTCGTATGTACCACTTGCACAGTGAAATGAGTTCAAAGGTGCAGTGTCCATGCTGTTATACACTGTTGAAACCAACAGAACTTAAATATAAGCTGGCATCTCAACTGATATCAGACACTGCTGAAGGACATATTGGTCCACTGCATAGCCTGCAAATGGGATGTAAAAGCTGAAGATTACCACACACATGAGTGCAGCACTTCAGGGTGAGATGAAAATGGCAGGCAAATTAGTACCATAATTCCACCCCCCCCCCCCCCCCCCCCCCCCCCCCTTAGCCATAGATATAGAGAGGCTGCAGTGTCATCCCGGGAAGAGCGACGGCCATGTTTTTTGGTGTCCCGAGTTCTGTTACAGGTTGTAAATAATTTGTTACAGATTGGAAACCTTCTGTAACAGAACTGGAGACACCAAAAAAACATGGCCGCCGCTCTTCCCGGGATGACACTACAACCTCTCTATTAGAACTATGCTTTAGCCTAGAACTTTTATGCAGGTAACACAGGCACGCACTCCAATGGTTAGGCCTCCTTGGAGAGCAAGGAAGGCTTAATACCTTGCTAGGAACATACCACTGTATGCGTAACAAGGTGCAACGACTTCTAGCTATGGTGAAAGCGCACAGATAATATCTATGCTGTCAGCGAACAAAAAATCCGCTATGATCCAATACATTTGCACACAACTTCTAACGTGTCTAGTATACTACCCAATTAATATGGCAAAACATCTATTAAGTACCTTCTGTCTTCGTTAGATTCCTGCTTTCAGTTTGTCGACAAAAAATCTTTCGTCTTGTACCTAGCGCTTCGAAGTTAAATGGTCCTTCCGAAGGTAGCTGCTTTCGACGCTACAGTTCATAACGAAGACACAACCTTAAAGCCATGTAATTTGGGCAATAAATAGAACAAAAGTTCGCTTGTAAAATGGCATTACGTTTTAACAGGTCGGTAGGCTCGTTACTATGGCACTACGTAATACTTCAATATTACGGAGGTGGAGGCATTTCAATGGCCTAATAAATGCACACATGCCTCGTGCTCTTATAGCGGTCTGCTGATCATCAGCAGATCCAGTAGTACGCGCGCACACAGGGCAAAGTAGCTACTATGGTGAGAGGGAAACTCCATGCAACTAGCAATGATCTCTACTCAAATTGACGCCCCCTTCCCGCCCCAACTTGCTAGGATTCTACAGGTGTAGTGGCAGCTGCAGTGGCTGTTGTGTGCGTGGTAGCAGCGCTCGCTTTCTTCTTTACACGTGGCGCCTCGGGCAAGGCAAAGGCCCCCGTTGCGCTTTGTCCGACGGAGAAGAGACCTTTTAAGTTGATAAAGAAACAGGTGAGTGCTGGGTTCACATCCCATACTTGTGTGACCACATCATGGGCGTGTAACGCAACGTGACCTCGTAGATTGTCAGCCATGACACCAGGAAGTTTACATTCGAACTCCCTTCCCCCGACCACATTCTCGGACTCCCCGTAGGTAAGTCTGGGGGGAAAAAAAAATCATTTCCCCTTCGATATTGGAGGGATTGATTTAGGCAGCCTCAAGGGGGACAGACAAGGGTGCTGCAAATGCACCTATCTCTGTAGGTGGTGTGGCTATCACAGCAAAAAAAAAAAAACGCGTCGAATCAATTATTGATTTCACAACGGATTTTAAATCAATTGTTATCTCAAGGCATGATTTCACAGTACAATCAAGTCCACTTGATTTGCGCTTGATTTACTGTCAAATCAATTGTGAATCAATGATTGCTGTGTATACATTTGGAGACTAAGTTAAAGTTAATTAACCTACGTGTATAATTGAGTTTGAAATATTAATGGGTGGTAGTAAATTGTCATGTTGACCAATAGTAATACACTATATGCGAGTACATACTGGTACATGTATGTTACCAAGCATACTGTGTGTACGTATGGTTTCGAGAACAGAATGCTGTTACTAATGGTGTAACCCATCACTTCAAATTTTGTTCAAATGTTTGGGTCTTGAAAGTTTACTCTCGTGTGCATGCAGTTATGTCCTTGAGAAGACAGAGCTTTGTGAATCGTGTACCCTTTTGCAGAAGTGGTTTATGAATTATATCTGTGCTGTCTGTTAGGGGAGGGCGGGGCCTCACTTCACACACCCGCCCCCCACTGCCCCTTTGTCATCGCCTAGGCAACCACATGTATCTGTCGGCCACCATCAATGGCGAGCTGGTGATTCGTCCCTACACTCCCGTGAGCTCTGACGACGAGAGGGGCTACTTTGAGCTGGTCATCAAGGTCTACTTTGCCAACGTGCACCCCAAGTTCCCCGAGGGGGGCAAGATGTCCCAGTACCTGGACACCCTGGGGATAGGGGACACGGTGGACGTGCGTGGCCCCCTGGGGAAGGTGACCTATCTGGGGGGAGGGGACATCCAGTACAAGGAGAAGAGCACACCAGAGATACGGCATGCGACGGATATCGGGCTTATTGCCGGGGGCACAGGTAAGGAAGGGGGAGGAGGAAGGAAGTAAGAGGAGGGAGGGGGTTGGAGAAGGGGGAGTAAAGTAGGTCATAAACACTTCATCTCATGCACTCACGCACCTTGCTCACACAATGCACTCATTCTCCATACACCCACACCTACACACACTCTACACACACACACACACACACACTACACCCACACACACACTCTACACCACACACACACACTCTAAACACACTCTACACACACCTACACACTACACACACTCTACACACACACACACACCACACACTCTACACACACACACACTCTACACACACCACACACTCTACACACACCTACACACTACACACACACACAAACACACACACACTACACACACACTACACACACACACACACACTACACACACACTACACACACACAGGCATCACTCCGATGCTCCAGATCATCAAGGCCATCTTGAAGAATCCCAAGGATACCACAAAAGTGTCTCTGTTGTTTGCTAACCAGGTCAGAGAAGCCTTGTAATAGCAGTACACAATAATCCTGTGAAACACACACTATGTTATGTTTGAGCATGCCTCATCTGAGTACGGTACATCTGTGTGTGTTGGTGTGTGGTGTGTGTGGTGCTTGTGTTGTGGATGCACGAGGTACACGTGTGTATGTGTGAGTTGATGCCTGCAGTGTCTTAAGTATTGCACATTGTGTCTCCCCCTCCCTCCCTCCCTCCCTCCTCCCCCTCCCCTCCATCAGACAGAGAAGGACATCCTCCTGCGTGAAGAGTTGGAGGCTCTGGCCACAGAGCACAAGAACTTCTCTCTCTGGTACGCCGTGGACAAGGGCAGCGAAGGTGAGTGTGTGGTGTCACATGGTGAGCGTGTGGTGTCACATGGTGAGTGTGTGGTGTCACATGGTGAGTGTGTGGTGTCACATGGTGAGCATGTGACAGTCATAGCAAGGGTGACCATGGTCCATTGCAATAACCATGCATTTGCAAATCCTGAACACTCGGAACATCATCTTGTTGAATCATGCTATAACAAGCTGTATCATATCCCCTTCTCTCCTTCCTCTCTCCCTCCCAGGATGGAAGTACAGTGTTGGTTTCGTCAACGATGAGATGATATCTGGGCACCTCCCCCCTCCCTCCACCACCACCCAGATCCTCATGTGTGGCCCTCCTCCCATGATCAAGTTTGCCTGCATCCCCAACCTGGAGAAGCTGGGCTACTCGCCACAGATGTATGTGGCCTTCTAGGGATCAGAGCCTTAGTAGGAAGAATAAAATATTATAATTGGAGTTGTGATCTTTATATGCTGATACATTATAATTATATTTAGTCATGGCTGAACACATACAAGCAGTTGAGCTGCATTATGGAGATGTAGTTTCACTGCCAGGAGATGCACAAAAGGTCATTCAGCTGATTATTAACTGTTCCTAAAATTCTTGACTTAGATTGCATGCTTGTCATTTTGAAGCCTAAAAAAATTATTTTATCTCCAAATGGTTTGCAGCAAAAAGTGTCCTGTGTTTATTCAAGGCTTTGAATTATATTCTAAATGTCTGTCATTCATTATCTTCATACAGTGATTCCGAGTATCGGACTATCTGTCAAGGAGCTGTAGGGCCTAACGTTAAATAGCCATACATGTCTTGTCGGTCAATGGAGGAGGTCAGTAAGAGTTGGTTGACAGAGAGATAGAGGGAGGAGGGAGGTCAGTAAGGGTTGGTCGATGGAGAGGTGGTTGGAGGTCAGTAAGAGTTGGTTGATGGAGAGAAGAGGGAGGAGGGAGGTCAGTACGGGTCAGTCGATGGAGAAAGGGCAGTAGGGTTGGTTGTGGAGAGATGGAGGGAGGTCAGTAGGGATTGGTCAATGAAGTGATGGAAGGAGGGCTGTAGTCCAGAAGTTATGGTATAGTAGCTGTGAATGGTAAAGAGAGTGCTGAAAAGTCTGTGTGTTTGTGTGTGTGTGTGTTAGTGTTTGTGTGTGTGTGTGTTAGTGTGTGTGTGTGTGTTTGTGTGGGTGTGTGTGTAAAAGCTCATTACACAGTGCTGATAATGATGCTAGGTCAGTGTGGACCCCTTCACATTGTGTAAATTGGTTAGGGTTTGAGATAGACCAGTTGAAAGGGTGCTTGTGTAATCGTGCCCCAGGAAAAGCTTGATGCTTTGGTATCATTGCTGATTGCTTCGCTATCACATTAGGCATTGCCAGGATTATTGGAAAGATTAAATATGGCTAGTAATCTATATGTGCTGCTCGAGTCCTGATATGCATGGAGTGACATATTAGAAGTGATCTGATATGCATGGTGTGCACATTAGAGGTGTCCCCACCTGCACGTATGGATTTGGAGTATTGGGTAAACGTAAGTACATTTCACAACCTATATGGCATAGTCCCTCAGTGGTTAGAGTTGTGTATTCCAGACGCAAGTGATACAGGTTATGGTGGGTACAGGATGCAGCATGGTTACCATGTGGCTCAAGCTAGTTAGTTGGTCTCCTGAGGAGGGCCCGGCAGAGCTCAACATGGCGTGCAAATAGATTCTGGTACCAAAGTGACGGTCACTAGGGAGGGGGAGTGGTACCAATAGCCATGTAGGGCATGTGACGGGAAATTAGAAAACTGAGAATCCCACGAATGATTCAATCATAGCACAGGCCAGAGTGTCTCACAATCAAATAAAATTCGATTCGGCTTACTAATAAACTTTTGATTATTATTTACGTAGTAATAACTTTAGGACATAAACAAATAATTGATATGCTTACCACATTGGTAAATGGTCGTTACCCTTGAAACATCCTGGTCTTGGCATAATTAGTGCAACACTACATCACAATGCTACCTATATAATGTGACTCCTGCTTTCCTAAACCTTGACATCACTGTGCAACCTCAATGCCTCCAGATCTAAGCATGTGGCAATGTGTCCATAGCATATGACCAACATGAAGATCCTCCCCCTCCTCCCATGCCTTGACAGAGAGGTCTGGGAGGGTCGAAGCCCTCTGATGGGGGCTGGGGGAGGATGAGATCACATGACATTTACATGGAGGGGGAGGGGCAGGGGATAAATTATTACCATAGATAGTTTACGGAGATGGATTGGAAGCGCATTTGAAGATTTGTTTTATCTTCATCCGATCGTGTGCGTTTTTGGTTCTTTTCTGGGACGTTCCCCCCCCCCCCCCAATTATTAACCAATCAACAACTGAATTAACAGCCTTTGATGTAATCAACGGTATCCCGTAACTATCTCTCAAGAGCAGTCGTTTAGAAAGGTCTATGTGACCTCCAGGGGCTCAATGATCATTACAGTTTGTACACCTCCACACCATCATGTGGGGAGAGGGAAGAAGAAAAATGAGCTTAAATAGAATTGCGTAGTTAACTGATTTGCATTTTGTCTTGCTTGGTAGTGTTTTGATAGCATAGTAAGTCTGAGGTGACCTGTGTGACATGGTTGATGTCTTTCTTCTCAGGGGATGCCTGCTTGTACTGTTTGCGTGAAGTCTCTACTTAAGGCATAGGCAGTACATAACACATGCACGCCAGGGTGTGTTGGGGGAATGGTGTCAGGGTGAGGTTAGGATGTTGCGAGGATGTTGTTGGAAGTGGATGTTGGGAGGTGTGGTATAGTGGTGTACGTGACGTGCTGTACAAGTCACCTGTACACATACGTGCCTCGCTATCAGGTACGCTGGTAGAGGAGGATTGAGGCAACGTGGAAAGAAGCGACTGCTCTTAGAGACAATTACGGGACACCGTTGATTACAAAGGCTGTTAATTGAGTTTTTGATTGGGGGGGGGGGGGGGGGGGGACGTCCTAGAAAAGTCTATGAACGAATCCTAAGTGTTCAGTGAATGCGGACATTTTTCGTACTTGGTTTTCTAAATACACTGCCTCAAACAGCGCCGATTTTCTATTAAATATTAGACTACACACAATTATTAAAAGAGAGGGAAAAAAAAAAAAGACACACACAAACTTTTTCAGCCCTCGCCCACTGAATGCTGAAACCTAGCACGGGATAGCAAGGCTCTGGCATTGCAGCGAACTAAGGTGAGGTTCAGTCTCTGATAGATGCTTGTAATGGCCTTTGACTTGCTACACTGCAACTGCAAAGCCAGACGGGCAGCCAGCCAAGAAATGGAACCCTGAGCTGCCACACCCCCAACAACCATAGGTCTCTACTGCCAAGGGTATGCAGACCCAACCCAACTCTGTGCACTTGGCATCATTGGCATTGTGCTTGTGCACTTCAGCCTTTCCAGCTGCTGACCCACTTCTGGCTCCCGCTTCATTCAATGTAGTGGAGAGACCACTGTTAGGTCAAAAGCAGCTGGCTTCCCAATCATCCAGTTGGGCACTAGGATGTCAGCCGACCTACTGAGGCGAACGTTCAGCCCCATATCCATGACCTACCTCCAGCTGACCACCCAGCCTGGCCCTGTGACAAAACTGGGCTGTTGTGGCGCAAAACCACATCACCACCCCCTTTGCACGTCACTGCATGATGCCCAAGAGGATCCAGCTGGTGGTCAAGGCATATTTATATACAATATTTTTTTCCACGTCTAGCACTTCAGAGAATAGGAATGGAGGTATGAAGTAGAAGGGTAGGCATCTAACTGTCCTATTTAACTCTTTCAAGGGCAACTGAGCAATTTTGCTCCACAGGTGCTATACTAAAGCCACTCTGTTTATCTAAACCATCAACACTTTTGTAGTGACAACGCATTTGAAATGTTGTTTCCTGGACATCATAGCATAAGTTGCTTACAAACTAGGTTTTCCTGCAACATGGAAATGCTTATTACATTAAATGTATACAGGTACAGGTACTATGGGTAGGAAAAGACACTGGTGGAATAAGAAGCCTGAATCGGGAAAAGATTTTTGACAACGAGCCATTTTCATAGGTCATGTCCAGTTTGCATTGGGCCTTGGCTGGAGTAGGTCGTGCCCAGATCCACATCATCATTAACATGGTCTTTGGAACCAATAAATGTCCAAAATCGTGAACCAATTTCACACACAAATACACAGCAGTCAATAATAGTTCAGTAACAGTTCATGTTCAGTGTGTATGTTCTGGTACGATTTTCATATCCATCTCCACTGGCTGGGTTATCTTGGATTCCTTAATAATAATAATAATAAACAATAGGTGTACTGATCTGTACCTTTTATCATCTGAAGCTTTATAAGAACCTTTCACACATACCCCCTTTCTTGGGCCCCCTCCCTCCCTCAAATGTGATGTATATACATAATGAGGCAATAATGAATAGGCCGTCATTCACTATACATGTATAAGTCTATAAGTGAATTTGTACGTCTCAATTGTATTAGTCTGGGGACCCAATCAATAATATTCCCAAATGTGGATTGTGCGTGTAGACTTTACTAGGCAATGTGACATGTTCACATTGTCCTTTACTATACATGTATGCACGCGTAAGCAGCTAAGCTGCATATTCTACCATTTGTCGGTTAAACCATCATTTGCGTTATTGGGCAGACAATTTCTCTCAGTATTCATTTATGTGACGGTCTGTCATCACGCTTTAGAGTAAGTGCCTCATGAGCCCTTCCATATTATAAATCTCGATCCCATGCAGCTGTGGAACATATATGGTACTGTTTTCAGCGGTGCAGTACTAACTGTTTTATCGTCAATCCATTCTTCATTCCCGTGGACGACGATGCACGCATTCAACGGGACACGAGATCTCTCCTCCACAGAGAATTTCACCATGGAGACTTCTTGTCCGTCTCCCAGAACCATGACATCTCCCGAGTGAATGGTGTCCTGAGTGCACTCCATCTCGTCTTGCGCAGCTCGTTAATAGATTCTGTGCATGCGGCCTTTTATATACAAACGACCAGATGGTGTGATGGAGGGATGGATGATTAATTGCCCGTACACATTCCAACATAAGAAAGTGCCTTCCTATTAAAACTCCTCTACTTACTCAGTCTACTCCGTGTAAATGTACAGATGAATCTACTATTTACATTCCTTAAAAAGTACATGATGTATCATATACAGATGATATTTTCCACTCTTACTAGTGTAGTCTGCGAGGGTGTGTCTTTAGAGGTTAAGTGATAAAGTGTAAATAGAATAAGGACCAAGGATCTCTTGGATCAAGTATGGTTGTAAAATTACCCGTCCTTTTTTTAATCCTTCTGCCTCAGCATACCATCAGTCCTGCCCCCTTCTGCCTCCATTGTCCAATACCTGTGTGATAAGGATCGATTCCACAAGTTCCCAGACCTTCAGCACCCTCTGGTCCAACAGAGCACCTCTCCGAGTACCCAAGGGGACATCCCCTCTTATTCCTCTCTGTCCCGGAATGGCACTACCAGATGGATGTTGCAGGACACACTGAGCGTGGTGGACCAATGGCCTCTCTATGATCCAACCTATGGTCTGGAGCTGCTGGATCCACAGTGAGTGGCTTTCTGGAGGGGAGGGAGGTGGGGGGAGGGGAGGGAGGTGGACCAATGGCCTCTCTATGACCCAACCTATGGTCTGGAGCTGCTGGATCCACAGTGAGTGGCTTTCTGGAGGGGAGGGAGGTGGGTGGAGGGGAGGGAGGTGGACCAATGGCCTCTCTATGACCCAACCTATGGTCTGGAGCTGCTGGATCCACAGTGAGTGGCTTTCTGGTGATGGGAAGGTGATGGGAAAGAGGAAATGAGTGGTGTGAGGGAGGGTGATGGGGGAGGGATGATGGGAGGGGTGATGGGAGGGTGATGGGAGGGGTGATGGGAGGGATGATGGGAGGGAGGTGATGGGAGGGGTGATGGGAGGGGTGATGGGAGGGAGGTGATGGGAGGGGTGATGGGAGGGGTGATATAGTGCGTTGAAAGCTGAGACCCTTGGCTTCAGGGTTGCCAGCTATGTGGTGAGGAGGAAGGCCACAGAATGGCTGTCCATGTTGCAAGATGATTACTTCTATGACTCAGTTAGTACAGGTGAGTGTGATGTGTGTGGGTGGTGTGTGTGTGTGGTGAGTGGGTGTAGTGTGTAGGTGGTGTGAGTGGTGTGGTGTGGGTGTGGTATCAAAGGAATGTTATGTATCTAAGGGGTAAGTGTACATGTTCTATTCTTGCATCCTTGCACTTACCACATTTGTAACACCATGTGTACAATACACCCATAACACACACACACACACATACACACACACCACACACACACACACACACTCACACACACACAGTCTTTACAACATGATGCCTACGACACTTCAGCCATGGCAACTCTGCTCCTCAAGAAAGCCATGACCTCACCAAGAATAGCACACTACCTCTACTGGTAGGCGTGTGTACACCTGCTTTGCACATGACACAGTGGTTTAAGACCATGACATGGGGTCAGGATATAATGTCAGACTTTATTTAAAAAAATTGTTTTAAACTCCCTGAGCTATCATAATTTGTGCTCCAACTTCCAATTAGGTCTTATATTGGCCCTGATAGCCAAGTGCAAAGTATTAAATTGAGTAAATGTGTTCAACAGATTTATTTGTGTGTTATGGATTATTTTAAAATCTCTGTGAGTGATGGAAAGTAAATAAAGTAGACATATATTCTTAAAGCCTTCTTATAGATGCTGGTATAATTTTTATACGCATAGCTCATCACAGGACTTAAATCTAATTGGATTACTCAGTTGCGGAATGTAATAAAATCACGTCGTGCAACCGCCTAAGGGAACAAATGGGTGAAAAAGGGCGGCCTTCTCAAGCAAAGTAATATAGTAAAAGTCTTCCGCTTCTTGCCGCTTCAAAGTTTGGATTTTTAAAAACGCTATAAACACAAGCGACTAACGATACAATGTTGTTAATAATCACAACTTAACTTGCTTTTGTAATCATAGCCGACGACCGAAGTACTAGTATTAGCAATCAAGAAGTGTTTGAAAGGTACGTAATGAAGGTTTAAAAGCAACGTGGAGGCAGCCAGACGATTTATGAACGATGAAGGAATAGTGGACGAGCCTGTAGGTCTTGATCGATGGGTTTATTGCTTTCGTAGTCTTAGGAGTAGATGGGCTAAATTAAGCAAACGGCAGAAGAGCGAAAGTACAAAGAAGGCATTTATGGAGTTTCAGCAAAGAGAGGTTTTTTAAACCTGATGTTACCGATGTGCCAACTATTGCTCAGAGTTCAGATGAACATGAAGGAAATGAAGTGGAAGAGATTGAAAAAGAACAAGATGAAGCAAGTACCAGCACAATTGCTCCACTCGATGCACTGAGCCCTCATCATTCCAAAAGGAGAACAGATGCTTTGTTTGCTCTATTGAAGGAGGAAGCAGAAGCTAAGTGCAAAAAATAACAACTACTCAATTGTTAGGATACATGCTTCATAGGGAGAATTACATACATGACAGGGGCTGTAGCTTCAGTAGGTCCACAAGGGGAAATGGTTAGCAGAGAGATAAGTTTAGATGAGGCTCTATTTATTTTATCTACTTACAAGCTTGGTCGGACAGGGTATACTAGGAATTGAAGACCAAAGTAGACTTACCAGCCCACTATAGGCTAATTCAGCATAAGAATTGTATCATGCCAGAGATATATTTGAACTGAACTGAATTACATTTATGATTATAAATTATGTTAGTTATCCAATGTATTTTTTGATTATAAAGCGAGGGGGGGGGGGGGGGGGGGCAAAAAAGACGTTATAGACACCATCCCAAAAATTCTTAAAATCAAGGTCCAAGTCAACCCCCCCCCCCCCCCCCCCCCCCCTCCGCCTACGAACACGCCCAATTTAGACCACGCCCCTTAAAAATCATTACGTAATCGACAATTGACCGCACCTCTATTAATAAAATCGCGCACAAACTTGCATAGATACACTATATACTACACATTGCCGCATTGCGCTTATAAATAGTTATTCCCATTCCTCTCGCATTAACTTCCTCCAAAACAAGAGATCCGAGGCTCCATTAGCATGTCCGTCTTCAGAAGCAAGAATTCCTCCTTCAGCTTCTTGGCAGTAAGCTCCTTGCCCAGACCCCCCACGTATTCATCTTTGCTTATTGCAAACTTGTTTATCTGCTCCGCTGAAACTTGCTGGCAAGCATCACTTGCAGCTGGACTTGCAAACACGTGTCTTAACAACGAAGTTATTTTTGGCTGACTAGCGCTAGCTTTTACCTTAGCAGCAATCGCTTTGCAACTCTTAGATTGTTGGTGCTGTCGTAGATTGATCTCGTCTATCAGCGGTATTTGAAGCTGTGCGTTGCAACGATCGCAAATAGTTATATTCATGATGAAAGTGTGTGGTTTTGCAAATTAGCCTCAATCACGTGATAAGTACAGTTGGCCCTCAGTGGCCCTCACCGGCTAATTTCCGTACAAATAATAATATAGAATCGCGCTACTGGGCAGATAGTTGACTTAAACCATATCTTCGCACGCATAAAAAACCTATGGACACTACGAACTGTATGATGTTGTCCGCTAATTGCAAAAAAATTTTTTTTATAAATGTTATGAATTTTTCAAAAAATTCATTTAAGGCATAGACCCCCCCCCCCCCCCCCCCCCCCCCCCCAAAAACTTGACACCTCATAACTTTTTTTCCTAGTTGATGCTCTCAATGAGCTCTTCAAAGTTGGAGGATGGTGTCTTCCACTTTGTTTTTTGCCCCCCTCCCCCCCCCCCTCGTTATAAGTATAAAGAATATTGATTATTTGCTATGAATTTAATGAACTATTCTGGGATAATTATTAAATTTTAATTCCTACATCATTTAGTAGCTGTTTAGTGTAATATAATTGTGCCATTAATACCTATCAATTCATTACAATAATGGAATTATATATATCTGTTAAACTCGATTAATCTGTCTGATTGTATCCTATTAACTTTATGTAATAACTTACATTAATTTTAATCACCTCATAAATCAGGATATAAACAAGTTGGTTATATTTGTATACAGTAATTTGAAATGTCCTGGTCAGCTATGGTTTTAAACCACTGTGCATGACTGTCATGTGACGTCATGTGTGTAATGGTTGCCACAAACGGGAAATTAATAATAATCCCCCCCCCCACAGCGCATGCGCAGTATATACACCCAAATACAATAACACTACATCTCCCTTTGTTTGCAAGTTCTTGTCAGAGCCTATCTGGAGGCCTCATGGCAATGCCTGTTCTAGATCTCGTGCGCATGGCGATTGGGCTTGATCTCTCAGGTTGGATATGCCGTTGATAGTTCTCTTCATCATCCACATTTTCAGACTCTTCATTTTCTTCATTGCTGGGATTAACATCATCATTCATGCTATTTCCTCCTCTGTGAGAAGTGTTTCATTGCTTTTGTCCTCTGAATGTCCATCCTGCTGAGTGCCTGGGACCGTTATAAGGTGTTGGCGATTTCTGCGAACAATGCCTCCAGAGGTGGAAACAATGTAGGATCTTGGGGTGTCAGCTGTCGCAACAATCCTTCCTCTTGTCTGTTTGTCACCCGTTCGAACCCAGACCTCTGTTTCATTGTTTAACTCTGATTGTGCTCGAGCACCGTGTCGCTTGTCGTAGGGTCATTCCATGTCAAATGAGCAAGAGTGTGACTCACGTCTTTCAATTTTGCTCTAACTTCTCATATATGTTGGTCTTGATATGAAAGTGACTTGTACCATTTATTGTGTTAATAACGTAATGGTTTACGAAATACACGCCACTGAATAATTAATTTTTTCGTAAAAGTTGCAACTTGGCACACTCATATCTTGGCTGCTATACAATTGACAGCAGGGTTTTTGGCATTGAATTGAAGGCCATGATGAGTAGAACTGATCTATGCGATTATTTTGGGGAGTGGATAAAGGGTTAAATTTCTAGCTTCATCAAAGTACCTTTTTAAAATATAGAGGTGTCTACCACGTGAAATACAAGTTTTTTAATACAGAACTGAAAGGGACTATCAACGTCTATACGCTTCAGAAAAAAAAAGTTTGTATATTGATTACCTCTGAGAACCACACGAGATTTAACCAGAGGGCGCCATTTTTGTCTCATCAAAATTCACTTTGTTTACATACGTTTGCAAGTGGTGTTATGTAAACGTCTTACCACAGCTACTAGCGTGTGGTTTTATCAAATAGCATGAATCAGCAGTTTGTGTTTCCTTATTTGGGCAAAAGCACGTGCTGTTTATTCTGTTTTGTGTCATGTCGCTCGATCGCCACTAGTACTGTAGTGACCATTCAAGAAGCATCGGCGCCGCATATATTCAAATCTTCGAGTTGCATCAGAGAAACTTATGGCAGAATATCCATCTCTGTCTTGCGAAGTGGAGATTTGCTGTGTGTAAACTGCCTAATAGCTGTTACAAAGCATTAATTGTTCTGAAGCAGCATCTTGAAGATGCAGGGCCTAGCAGTCTTTCCTCCCAGGAATGTGCTCTGCCAACTTATTCCTCCATGTAAGATAGCGACAGTTCAAGTGACAGCGATTCACCTGCCGGTAGTCCTGCATTACACAAGATAAACAAAATGCTTTCCTCGCAAGAGGTCTCTCCAATCAGAAGAGATATGTCCATAGTCAAAGGTATGTAGAAGAAAAGTGTAGAAGATTAATGAAATTAGTTGTTCAACTAATTTCATTAATCTTCTACACTTTTCTTCTACATACCTTTGACTATGGACATATCTCTTTCTGATTGGAGAGACCTCTTGCGAGGAAAGCATTTTGTTTATCTTGTGTAATGCAGGACTACCGGCAGGTGAATCGCTGTCACTTGAACTGTCGCTATCATACGTGGAGGAATAAGTTGGCAGAGCACATTCCTGGGAGGAAAGACTGCTAGGCCCTGCATCGTCAGATGCTGCTTCAGAACAATTAATGCTTTGTAACAGCTATTAGGCAGTTTACACACAGCAAATCTCCACTTCGCAAAGACAGAGATGGATATTCTGCCATAAGTTTCTCTGATGCAACTCGAAGATTTGAATATATGCGGCGCCAATGCTTCTTGAATGGGTCACTACGGTACTTGTGGCGATCGAGCGACATGACACAAAACAGAATAAACAGCACGTGCTTTTGCCCAAATAAGGAAACACAAACTGCTGATTCATGCTATTTGATAAAATCACACGCGGGTAGCTGTGGTAAGACGTTTACATAACACCACTTGCAACGTATGTAAACAAAAGTGAATTTTGATGAGACAAAAATGGCGCCCTCTGGTTAAATCTCGTGTGGTTCTCAGAGGTAATCAATATACAAACTTTTTTTTTCTGAAGCGTATAGACGTTGATAGTCCCTTCAGTTTTGTATTTAAAAAAACTTGTATTTCACGTGGTAGACACCTCTATATTTTAAAAAGGTACTTTGATGAAGCTAGAAATTTAACCCTTTATCCACTCCCCAAAATAATCGCCATAGATCAGTTCTACTCATCATGGCCTTCAATTCAATGCCAAAACCCTGCTGTCAATTGTTATAGCAGCCAAGATATGAGGTGTGCCAAGTTGCAACTTTTACGAAAAAATTAATTATTCAGTGGCGTGTATTTCGTAAACCATTAACGTTATTAACACAATAAATGGTACAAGTCACTTTCATATCAAGACCAACATATATGAGAAGTTAGAGCAAAATCGGAAGACGTGAGTCACAACTCTTGCTCATTTGAAATGGAATGACCCCGTAGTTGTCTTTCTGTGTCCTTTTTGCCAGTTCATCAGATTTGTAAAATGCTTTGAGGTGTGACCATTCAGGAATCAGCCAGCTTGTTATTTGTGGTATGGTTGTGCGTATGCGCCGTCCAAACAAGAGTTCAGCTGGACTGAGACCACACCATGGCAAAGGTGTTGCCCTGTAGTTAAGCAGAGCCAGTTGAGGATCATCAGCTTGCTGAAGGAGTGCTTTGATTGTTTTCACTGTCCGTTCAGCTAGCCCATTACCTCTAGGGTAGTACGGGCTACTGGTGGTATGCTGAAAACCGTATGAAGCAGCAATGCTTTCATTTCCTTTGAAGTGTACTGAGGCCCATTATCTGTGACAAGTTCTTCTGGAATGCCATTATGTGCAAATACCAGCTTGAATGATTTCAATCAATGTCTGAGATGTTGTTCTTGGAAGTTGTATCACCTCTGGGAATCTGGAAAAATAATCAACTATGATGAGGTATGTGTGTCCATGCAACATGAATATGTCTGAAGCTATCTTCTGCCAAGGATACTTGGGGAGAGCTGTGGGTATCATTGGTTCCACTGGGTTAACGTTCCTTTTCGTACACACATGACAGTCTTGAATCATTTTGTGAATCTGTTGACTCAGCCCTGGCCACCAGACAGCAGCTGTGGCTCTCAAGCGACATCGCTGGATTCCAAGGTGACCGTCATGTAGCTTTTGTAAGGTGTAAGGGTGTAGAGATGCTGGGACAATTATTCTGCTTCCATACAATAGCAGGTCATTGCAGATGCTTAGGTCATTTCGAACCAGCCAGAATGGTTTGAGATTGGTTGTGATTTTTTGCTTTGAGGGCCATCCATTTAGACAGAACTGTCGGAGTGCAGTGCATACAGGATCAGTTTGCTGAGCTGATCGATATCGTTCTAGGAGCGACTTGGTGATGGGAGTGGACGAGGTGAGTGCCTCTACAAATAGTTCTACCTCGCTGTCAGGGATACTGTTGTCTGCAGTGGCTGTTGGACACGGAGCTCTAGATAATGTGTCTGCTGTGAACAATTGCTTTCCTGGCTTGTGTTCAATAGAATAGTCATATCTTGCCATCCGCAGTCGAAATCTCAGTATGCGAGGTGGAAGTGAGTCAAGGTGTTTAGTGCTTAGTAATGGGATCAGAGGCTTGGCATCGGTCTCAATTGTGAAGTGCTTTCCAATCACAAAGGTGGAAAATTTGTCACATGCCCAGACAATCGCTAGCGCCTCCTTTTCAATTTGTGCGTAACGCTTTTCAGTGTCAGACATTGATCTCGATGCAAATGCCACAGGTTTCCAGCTGCTTTTGTCTCTTTGTAGAAGAACTGCTCCAAGACCATATGATGAAGCATCAGCTGATACTTTCGTGTCTGCTGCAGGATCATACAGGGCAAGGACAGCCGGCTTTGTGATTTCATTCTTTAGCATTGAAAAAGCCAAATCCTGTTTAGCACCCCATAGCCAAGCATTGCGAGTGCTCAACAATTCACGTAAAGGTTGAGACAGTTCTGAAAGATGAGGCGAGAATTTTCCAACTGATTGATCATACCCAGAAATCGTCGCAATTCAGACACATTTTCAGGTTTGGGCATCTTATGAATGGCTGATGTCTTGTCAGGATCTGGATGAACTCCTTTTTGGTCGATGATATGACCCAGGAATTGGATCTGACGTCTTGAGAACACGCATTTTGTTGGGTTTAGAGTAACACCTGCTTTTTCTATCCGGTCTAGAGCTGCCATAAGTCTTATGTCATGTTGGTGTTGATTGTTGCCGAATATGAGGATGTCATCAATTTGGCATAGTACACCATCCAATCCATCCAATATTTCACCTCATTCTTCTTTGGAATAACTCTGATGCGGAGGAGATCCCAAAAGGTAGTTTATTGAAGAAATAGCGACCAAAAGGGGTAATGAAGGTTGTAAGCGGTCGGCAGTCTTTGGCAAGTGAGATTTGCCAAAATCCACTGTTAGCATCTAGTTTGCTGAAAACTGATGCACCAGACAACTGTGCCAATGTCTCATCAATCTTTGGAAGTGGGTAGTTCTCCCTCAACACACTTTTGTTTAGAGGTTTCAAGTCTACACAAATACGAACTGAGTCTGACTGTTTCTTTGGGACAACCACCATTCCTGCACACCATTCAGTAGGGCCTTCCACTCTTGAGATAACACCAGATTTTTCCATTTTTGCGAGTTCCTCTTTCACCTTGCTTCGCAGAGGTAAGGGAATGTTCCTGGGTGTGCTAAGTGCATACGGTTTTGCATTTGGCCTTAACTTAATGGAGTATTCCACACCCATATTCCCAAGGCCAGTGAACAGCTTAGGATATTTCTGACGAATTGTGTCCTCATATTGTTCCACTGAATCGACTCGTGCAATTAATTTCAGTGCACGCAATGCAGGTAGGCCTAGCAAGTTCGTCTTTAGGCCCTTTACCACAAAGATTGTCTGATGTGAATGTGTTCCTTTGTATGCCAGTGTGGCATCAAATTGTCCAGCTACATTCAGTGCCTGGTTTCCAGGTCCATACAGAATTTTAGAAGGCTGCCCAAGTTCCATGTGCTTGCCAGGCTTTAGTCCTTCATATGTGACCAAAGAGATAGCTGTGACCTCAGCACCAGTATCCAGCTTGAACTTGATTTTTGTATTGAAGAGCGAAACCTGAGCAAACCATGCTCTCTCTCCATTGGCCTGTACTGCGTCCAAGAACAGCTCCTCTTCAACCAAATGTTCCTGGCTGTGTATCTGCTCAACCCGCGTTGAACGGCAAACACGGTCAAAGTGTCCCCTTTTTGACATTTGAAGCAAGTAGCATGTTTTGCACGGCATCGTTCCCTAGGGTGGAAGTTACCCCCGCAATAGGGACATTGTGAGTAGGATCAGAAGCCTGTTGTCTGATCTTTGGTTGGTGTCTCACTTTTGGTGCCATTGCATCAACCTTTGCTACCACAGCAGAGTCAGGAATACTGTCATGGGCTAAGAAATTTTGTTGGCTAGTTACAGCCTCCCTTTGGCGAACAGCTTTTGTAGCCTTCTCAAGTGTCAGAGTGCTGTCCAATTGGAGTTGTCTGGACTGGGATAGGTCTCGTATACGACAACCAGTCGGTCTCTGATGAGTTCGGATTTGAGTGTGCCATACTCGCAACTCTCCGCGAGATTGTGCAGGGCGCTGATGTATTCATCTGCTGTTTCGCCGTCGAGTGATCACGGCGGTTTAAATCGGGCACGCTCAAAGATGATATTTTTTCGTATTGGAAAAAGTCGTCGAACTTCTTAACACAGCTGAATAGGCCTTTCTTTCGTCCCCAGAAATGTTAGTGGACGACAGCACGTCTTCAGCGCCTTCCCCGAGGCAGTAGAGAAGCGTGCACACTTGTCTTTGATTGTCCTCTTCGGAGAGGCCAGACGCAAAGCGAAACTGCTCGAAACGACGTTTCCAACGAGGCCATTCGTCTGGTTTTGAAAAGTCAAATGGTTCTGGGGGTGCTAGACGAATACTCGCCATCGCTGCCACCATGTAATGGTTGCCACCAAACGGGAAATTAATAATAATCCCCCCCCCACAGCGCATGCGCAGTATATACACCAAATACAATAACACTACAATGTGACCAGGATCCTCCACCTCCTACGTGAGGGCACACGGTTCTCCTCACGCTACTCTCTTCTCTACACGGCTTTGGAGGCACTTCTGGGGGAGTCCCAGGTCACCAGTCTGCATGCCCAGGTGAGGGCAACGTCTGGAGCTTGTCATGTTTTCCTGACTCTATCCCTCTCACTGTACTTGTCTTGCCCCTCCATTCCTCCATTCCTCCATTCCTCCCTCCCTCCCTCCCTCCCTCCCTCCCTCCTAACCCTAACTCTATGTCAATTTACCAAGGTCACTTCAAGCTAGGGGAAATGATGTAATATATTCTCCTCTCGTCTCATATCAGACCAACATAATTACATAATTATGTAAGCGTTTATTCACAGTGCCAAATGTATCTAATTGTCATTGTTACAGAGGTACATAAGCACACACAAGGCAAACACACTGCATGTTCGTTCCTTGATAATCATTTCAAGGAGTCCTGTTACTCCCACAAGTGAGTAAGTGCACGTTATGTCCCAATGACTCAAGCAGTCATGGCATAACAAATGGTGATCCTTTCCCTTTATTCCACCTCAGACAACAGTCATGAGTGACAATCTAAAAAAGGAAAACAGGATAAACAGGAGGCATGCAACAATTACACGCCCCCTCACACCAACAGCACAAGCACTCGGACGTAACTGGCAACCAGAGTAGCCAACCCAGTTTTTAATAAGGCTAGCAACGCCTTTGGGTTATTGGCTAACTTTGTGCAGGAGGTTAGTTAACCTACCCTGTAACCTACCCTGTTAGTACTTGTGGTGGTGAGGTTGACCCTTGCACTTGACCTTATTGCAATAACCCTAACCCTATGTCAATTTACCAAGATCACTTCGAGCGTAAGTTACATATACGTACATGTCTAATTGTTCACTTGTTACCAAGACCATCTGGAGTCGTAAGTTACGTATGTGAACTACTGTTCGTTTTTGTAGGGACTGAAATGGACTTCATCTAGACGGTAAGTTTATACTTAACATATCTATTCCTTCACTATATAGCTTTCTTGCAGTGTACGTTAAAACAAGGCAGTCACTGGTTAAAACGCCAGAAACAGGCGTCTTCCACACGTACGTAAAGCTTGCAAAAGTGTCGTTTATAACTTCATTCCTACTTTTACAGTGGCAAATAATGGCAATCATCGTATCATCAAACCTGGTGTTGTGTTCCTGAACATGCCGTGATATAGTGATGTATGGACGTATTTGTAATATTGCCTTTCAATGAAGCTTATGTCAACATATGAAAACAATAAATAACTAGCAATAAATTTTATATTATAGCATAGAGACCACGTTTGAATGGCCTTACCAGTCCTGGTACAGGGTGATTCAGGTTGGTTTCAGGCCCGATAAATTCTTCCCTGGTCCAGGGTATTGCCCTCCCGGGTCAAAACGACCCTGAGGTTGTTGACAACCCTGGAACAGGTTGGTTGTGTAACTATGATATTGAGCTCACGCGACTTCCGGTACGCGATCGCGCGAGGACTTGCAATAACCCTAATTGCAATATTTATAATGGGCTTATTTTAGTGCTGGAATTCCTCTCGTACAGACCCAAGTACGTCGTCACTACTCCTAAGGATTGATTACATCACCGCTACGTTAAGGCCGGCATACAAGAGTCAACTTCCGGTTGATTTGTTGCTTGTAAACAAGTTGATTGTGCGATTATGTGGTTTGGTCGACTTGAGTTGACTTGTGTATGATACGAGTTGATTTGTTGATAGCAACAAGTCGAAAGTTGCCCGAAAATTAGAAAGCCTTCCTAATTTGAAGCAACAAGTTGCTGCTACATCAAAGAGATGTACCGCGTACCGCACTGTTATTAGCTGTTATTAGCTCTTATTAAAACAAAAATGGCTTCCTTCCAATCACGGCTGTCTGCTCTCATTGAACGCGTGGAAATTAGGCCCACGCTAAGAAATATTAGAACGATATTGAGGTCCCATAGCAACGACCCGGACAACCGATGACCTTTGGAATGTGCTATACACAAAGCATACGGAATATATTGAACACCTATAAGCCATACTATGCTAAAGAAACACCCCTGACCTTCCTGTGATCATATAAATCACGTGCCCTTACCGTACAAAAACGTGTCAGTTTAGTGAATGGAAATGAGGGACTTATTTCAGCGCGCATGGACCCCGTGAGTTGTAATGGCTATAGCCACTCTCAGGAAGTTCCATGGGCTATAAAACAACGTTTTCCGTGTACGTCTTATCTAGTTTTGCTTGTTTTTATTCCCACGCGTGCGGTCACGAATTTTCTGAAGTAGTTTTCAAACGGTCTAAAGTAGTCATTTTGTTGGCTATTTGGTTATGTTATGTGTTTATATCATTACGCTTTTCGCTTCAGCTGTCAAGAGGATCTCACATGAGCGTGTGCGCAAAATGATAAAATCTGAAGCTTTTCTGATGTGTACTACAGCTCAGGAAGATTGAAGACGAACGTGCAGTGGTTTGCTGGTTGAAGATGTAAGTACAGAAAGTATTATGATTTTATTCTTTTTTTTGGAGGAGGGATAGCAGCTACAACTTGTGGGGAAATACTTATTAGGTGTTCCTTCACTATACATAGGAGATGCTGTACTTTATCAGTAATTGCAGTGTATGATAGGCTAAGTCGTGTGAACTTAGCATGAATGGACTCAGCCCCTGTTCGCCAAGTAGGCCAAATCCAACATGGAAAGATTTTGCCCATGGAACAGCATGGTCTTCCAATAGATGCATTTTTATGGGGACTGTTGCCTGGGGGAAGGATTCCCGGAAGAACGTCATGAACTCTCCCACGGCCTCCTCTGTAAAAATATTGTTGTCATAGTCACATAAACACCTGAAGGTCCATTACCAACCTAAGGCATGAGCTTGTGTCTCATCAATGAAATTGTGGTCGTAGATGTTATGGCATCTTGCAAACATTGAGAATGCTTTAACCAGGATCTCAGTACGATGTTCTGCCTGTGTAGATCGATGTGGCAATTTATTCTTTGCTGTTTCACATAGAGACCTGCACAGCTTCTGAATGTTGCATTCCTGAAAAAGTGTAGGAGATGTCTCATTCATGTGGTTGTATGTATTGCACTTATGGTACCTTTAGAGCCTGATGTACATGATTTCCAACAAAAGCACCACCAAAATACTGTTGACGATGCACTCCAATTGACTGTAATGCATCATCCAACGCCTTAACAAAGGGGCCTTCTTTTTTAGAAAACCCCTTTTCCACAATAGCTTTAGATTTAGCTACCTCTGCTTCCTAGCAAAATCATGGCCTGTATTACACATTTTTTATGTGTAGTGCATATGGCTTACTAGTTTCCAAGATATTTCTTTTTTTCTTCACATTGCACAAAAAAATCAGCGGTGACGGGGTCGTTCTCCCCAATCACCAGGGATACATATGTTGTCATTTGCTGCAATACAGCATATGCCTCCTCGGCTTGCTTTAGATCAGATTGCAATGAGCGAAGCATTTGCAGCTCTTGGCTATATGTGTCAAAGCTGGAGTGGGCTTCCTCACTTGAAAGCAGGGCTAGTTCAAGGTCGAGGGCATGACACTCATCTTCAAGCAACCATAAAGCTTTGTAAAGATGCCCAATGTGATGTGAAGCCCGGGGGGGCAAACCTGGGTGTGTATGTGCACACGTATGTTGTGTATGCATGTATGTGTAGTTATGCAAAAATATTTTACGAAATGAATGTTTACCTGTTCAATAGGGATGTTGAATATAGGTTCCGTGATGCAGTTGTAAAAGTGCTTTACTTGTTTCCTGCGCACTCCTGATGCAATGTAGCGCTGATGGTCAGTGCATATGGATTCATATGTTCTTGGAGGTGCATGTCCTCTGGCTGAGAGAGGTTTTACCATGTTCTCATGGAAGACCAAGCAATACAAGCATGGGTAGCATCCTATAACAAGGTGAAATATTGGTACGCATTTTTTTTTGGCCCCAGTTTCTCACATACCACTTGCTCCAGATAGCCCATACATTCTAGTAATGAACTCGTAGTCCCCACACATGAACAACTTGATTGTGTATTGCCTGTTTGTGTAATGTTCATTTTATTCTTTATGCTGTCATGTTAGATAACTGTTCCTACCTCCATTGCATCCCTTGCAGATGTGCTACTTGATCTTTGTAACGGTCAAGTGCTATGCGGAGGTTGGTAACAGTGTCGTCCGCTTCAAAGCAGCAAAACACGCAGGTGTTGTGGACTGAGTTAGGCGCTGCAACATTCACTATTTGGAAGTTCATCTTGAATGAGCCGCCTCCTTTGTCCCCTCCAAGCTTTAGCCATATCTCACTAGCAGGAATGACCCCATCATGCCAGGTAAGCCGTCCTGTCCTGCATTAGGTTTCAAAACAAATTAATTGTATATCTGGTGTGTGTGCCTTAAGCACCCCTAACCTTTGATTCTCTTCCAAAAGGTCAACAACCTTTAGAACCACATCTGGAATGTAAACTAAAGCAGCTACCCTAAGCTCCTCACCACCAGAAGTGGATGGAAATGAAAAGAGAGCCATCTCTCCTTTCAAGTTGCTGCCCACAATTCGTCTGCAGATGTAGCGCATCCTCTCCTCCCCCAGCTAGAGATACTCCTGATGCTTTGAGCCACCTGGACAAGTAATAGGTTAATTTTTATGATGTGTATAAAGTTCTTTACCGTCTAAGAATCCTCAGTCTATTCCAGGGAATAGTAAGGCCAGTTTTAATGGCCA
>JABACO010000003.1:3326756-3353826 GCA_013339895.1 Ephydatia muelleri
TTGGCCCTTCCCACTATGGGTTGGAGGGCTATCTCTGGAGGAGGGAGGAGGAGGGAAGAGGTTGCCTCACGTGGACACACACACCAACAATGTATAGTATAAGTACAACATACACACACATCAAAACAAGCATGAACACATATATGCACACGCACATACACACATGCAGGCATACACACACATACAGTACATACATATACCCAAACACACACACACATTACCTTCTGACATCCTTGCGAAGTCTTGCTGGTCTCTCGGGTGGCAGTGTAGAAAAGTGTACACAATATCTGACTGTTGTGGAGTGATGTGGTGATGGGGGTGTGGTGATGATGTCATGGGATGCACACACCTTTGATATGTGTGGGTCCATGGAGGAGAGCCTTGAGGTACTCATCAAGACCACTCCGACGCTTCTCTGAGATCTGAAAGCTAGACCAGAAACCATTCGTACAGTACATGCATTCAATGTGTTTACTTTAGAGTCCATAACACAGATACATGTTACATTTCAACCTAACCCACCTCACACTCGTACATGCTATAGAGTACTGAATTGGCTAAATATTATGAGATCACCACTGGACTTCACAACAACACAGGTTAATTAACTAATTCTTACTTGACGACTGTTAGACTTTCCAGGGGGGGTAGATCTTCCCAGGAAGTTTGGGCAGTGTCACGTTTGGGAAGCAGGAAGCCAGCTTACAGTGCAACTCGTCAAATTCACTGTAACGCCTAAAGATAGTGGAGGGCTCCAATTGGGGATCGGTGCGAACATGTTGAAAATGTATCCCGACAAATTGCGTGGTGTGAGTGCATAAGATTGTGCTGCCAGCTGAGCAGTTATCATAAATCCTACAATTTATTCTAACAAAGCCTTTGTGTGGTGACAACATTCTTTTGTGCAATGATAACTGAGCTCTTGTAATATTATGTTCCTCTCTTGTTTGTGATTCATCTCCAGGTCACCACGGCTTTGTCTGCACCAAACTTGTGCAGTTTCTTAAATGGAATGTAAGGAGTTTAAATTCAACAAAAGTGTCCTGATGTTGGCTTCATCATGTGAGAATAAGATCACCTTGACACTTCAGCCAAAATCAAGGTGCGTTTGTTATACTCTAGGATCCTTAAAGTACAGTGCAACTCGTCAAATTCACTGTAACGCCTAAAGATGGTGGAGGGCTCCGATTGGGGATCATCGGTGCGAACCACTTCAATTTGCAGAGCAAAAGAAAGCCAAATAATACCATATAGCGGTGAAAACTGTTGAAAATGTGTCATAATAACATTCACATTTTTGTGGTTAGGCCACCAAAGTTTCTTAAACGGAATGTACAGGAATGTAGTCAACAGCATCATCATGTGAGAATGAGATCACCTTGACACTTCAAGGTGCATTTGTTATACTCTAGGATCCTTAAAGCACTTAGGGGTTGGGTCTCTCAATCTAGATGATTGGGTAATGAAGTGGGCTCCTCAGATAAATAAGAAGTCAAAATTGGCAAAACTGATACGACATTGTCCTGCTCAAGTAGTTATCATAAACCCTACAATTTTACTTTCGAGGGATGCCAGCTCCGGAGATAAAGCCCGGCCCCAAATTTGTGGGCTTCGCGGACAGTCCAAGTTTTCACCATAGGAAGTAATTAACATTACATCATGACTTACGGTATAGGTCTCGGGATGGAACCAGGTGTAATAACTTGTGACGGATGCTGATTTCACTTCACCATCAACCAGGTAGCTGTAGGAGGAGGTGGAGAGGGAGAGGAGGGACTGGGGGGCGGAGCTTGAACTGAGGAACTTGTGCTGGGCCAGATTGTGGGTGAAGAAGTTGAACAACGTTGCCATGGAGCTGAGGCTAGCAGCAATGTTGCTGCACACACATAAGGGAGAGAGAAGACAAGATGAATGAACAGAGATGGAGAGTATAACGAGTTTAATAGGGAAGGTGGGCTATAAATCAAATAAGCTGTTTATAAGACAGAACATGTAATTTATGCGAGTATTGAGAATGGATTGGACACAAGACTTTGTATGTAACAGTATCAAAATATCAAAGTGTTAAATGTGAATATTAAAGGGTTAAACTAGGATATGAAAGGGGTAAGTGAAGATATCAATGGGTTAAACAAAGTAGAGGGGACCTAGAGGGTTAATGGGACCTACTCTTTGAAGGCATCAGTGGCCTCGTCAGGTGACTTTCCTGGGAGCAGCGCATCTCTCACATAACGAATGTCATCAGGAGAGGTGAGCTGGTTCATACTACTGCAGAGGGCCTGCGGAGGAGGGCATTGGTTAGTTAACCAGTGATGTCACAGGTCAGGTCTGAATGGCAGAAATGAACAGTCTAGGTTATGTACTAGTGTCAAATAGGAAGTGCATGTATGAACATGTGGTCGTGCACACATCAGGTGGGCGTGGGCGTGCACAGATGAGGTGGGTGTAGTTGTGCATAAATTAGGTGGGTATGGTCGTGCACTGATGAGGTGGGTGTGGTCATGTACATACCAGGGACAGGAGGCTTAGAAGCAGGTGGGTGTGTCTCCGTAGCTCGTTGTAAGCTGAACAGCAGAGGTCTACAAAGCTCTGGAAGCTAGCCATAGGCTTGTCCCAATTGTTGATGACATAAGCCATGTCTGGAGTGAGAACGAATGGTGCACGATCCCTGTGTAGGTGTGCAGGTGTGTGTAGGTGTGTGCAGGTGTGTGTGTATGTGTGCAGGTGTGTGTAGGTGTGTGTAGGTGTATGTGCATGTGTGCATGTGTGTGTAGGTGTGTGCAGATGTATGTGGGTGTGTGCAGGTATGTGTGCATGAAGTTCTGGAACAATCAAAACATTTCTTGCCACCAAAACAGACCTCTTGAATGATCCAAATATTTGAGCATTTCCGAAGCTCTTTCCAAAGACAATGTGGAACAGGTGCCCAGACCTCTTCAACATGATGTTGTCACTGAGATGGTCACATATCCCGAGCACATATGTGGCCACACAATAGCCAGCACATGAGCCAGTGAAATTGTCCATAGCCTGTGTGTGTGTGTGTGTGTGTGTGTGTGTGTGTGTGTGTGTGTGTGTGTGTGTGTGTGTGTGTGTGTGTGTGTGTATGCATGTGTGTGTGTGTGTGTGTGTGTATGTGTGTGTACGTTATTACATATTGTACACATACAGTAGGGACATGAAAAGGTTCAGTTTTTGCTTCGATACAAACGCGTGTAAACGTGAGCGGTACGTATACTATAGTATCCATGGCTTCACTAAGTGTGTATTGATTGGTATAATCATGGAAACCTTATGTGTTTAAGTGTTCTAGGAGACTATGAGATGTCTCCAGGTGCACAAACACAACATAGTGTTTCAATTAACACTTCTTCTTTCAATGGCAGCTGAGCTGATAACACTCTAAACACAGTTCAAACACGATTTCAGATGATCTTACAGATGATCGATTATACCAGAGATAATATATAGAGGGATTGGAAACAGGTCACGTGCGTCATACAGTAGCGCGGGCAATGCTGGCTAGTGTGAGTCACACCTTTGTTAGAGCATAGATTATTTAGACAGGGATTGGAAACGGGTCACGTGAGCCATACATTTTACGGTAGAAGGCTATGCGCCGTCAATATTATAATGGATAGCACCTTTTGATTTTAGCGGGAAAATGTCTTATAGCTGGTTTTGGTGAAATCTGTATCATGTAGAGTCTCGAATGTATTCCACCCAATTCATGAAAGGTAAGGTTTGTCTAGAAATGTGTTTGAAGCTCTAGTGAACGAATCTTCGGTTTTTAAAAAATAAAAACTGAGAAATGAAGCTATGTGAATCCTTTCTGGGCGTGCAAAAACTGTCCTGTACGTTTTTTGACCTTGATTTTTTGTAAATAAGCTCTTCTTAGCAATCTGAATAGAACTGGATAGGTTTTGCCCTTTTCCCTAGCTTAGAAAACATAAAGTGGCACGAAACAGCGTTTAAGACATACAGTCAGTTCTGGGCGTATAACTCCTTTTGTAAATAGCGTAAACGCGGTTTGAAGGTTTCATCCTCTAGTGCACTCATTTTGCAATAGAACTGGGCTATGGACTAAGCCAGGGAGTGTTGGTATGAAGTTATAAAACGTTCGCTTTACATCGACTATCGCGTCAATCATTAGGGACACGGCACGAATAGACTAGGCCGTACTGGCAGTTCTGGGCGTATAGCTACTTTTGTATATAGTATTAGCAGGGTTTGAAGGTTTTATCCTCTAGTGCACTCATTTTGCGATAGAACTGGACTAATGGGCTATGCCAGGGAGTGTTGGTATAAGGTTATGAAGAGTTGGCTTTACATCGACTCTCGCGTCAATCATTAGGGATACGGCGCGAATAGAATACTGTCAGTTCTGGGCGTATAGCTTCTTTTAAAAATAGTATTAACGGGGATTGAAGGTTTCACCCTCTAGTGCACTCATTTTGCGACAGAACTGGGCTATGCACTAAGCCAGGGAGTGTTGGTATGAGGTTATAAAAAGTTGGCTTTACATCGACTATCGCGTCAATCATTTGGGACACGGCACGAATAGAGTAAGACTGCTGTCATTTTTCTGGGCCTGTGGCTACTTTTGTAAATAGTATTAACGGGGTTTGAAGGTTTCATTCTTTACTGCTACTCATTTTGCAGATGAATAGCTACGGCAGAGATCATTATATGATCTCTGCTACGGACACAGAAAACTGGGACTGCTTCCAGACTTAATAACTACTCCAATAACCTATCTTCCGCTATACACAGATGAAGTTGTTAATTGGCGTGCACGTGATCCGTTTCCAATCCCTGTCTATCTATGGTTAGAGGCTTGAAGGGGGACTTATTCAGCAAAAAATGGTAAAGTGGTCACTTTTTGCGCAACAACTGTACTTTTTTTAGTAGTCAAAATCATAGTTTGGACAGTTAAGAGCATTGCTGTGTTAATTACTTGGTGTAGTGTTGCATCTGATGCGCGATAAATCATTTGTACGCCATTTTGGCATCTTCTATCTTTGTGTACCTCCATCGCCTCCCCTGAGTGACCAATATCGCTTATTTTGAAAAACTGAGTGATCTCGCAGTATTGTATTGTATGGAAGAGGAATCGTAGCGTTGCGTCGTTCCAAAGCTTCGTTGTGCGAGTTTGGATAGGTCTAGTTTGTGCACCTTTGCCGCCTTTTTAAAGCAAAAGAGCCAATTTTAAGTAGTGGATTTCTTATGTAGATAGGTTGGCGTATTGCATGCGTGCCGTTTTATTGAGATTGACCATTTGGTGTGTCCATTGTGCCTTTTCAAAGGTGACCATCCGCTATGGGCAGACGATTTAGATTATTTGACCCTCGCTAAAATGAGGAGCGGAAGGAAAAAAACGGGCCCTTCTTGTATCATTTCCACGTGCAACGCTAGTGGTGAATATGCCACATGGCATTTTACTGTCATCGCCCCTACCAACTCCTTCAGAACAGATTCACATGACACCTTCATTGTTGATATCCTTACCAGTATCTTCCTTTCTAAGTGGACCAGTTCCGTCAGTTGTAGTTAGTTGTTCAGCTGGGCATGAGGCTATCATTGCCTCCACTTTAGGTCTTAACTTCCTCGTCTCCCCTTGTTGTGCAATGTTACGTCTCAAAGTACCCATGCAGCTACATGTATAGCAATGAGGGTTCAGTCTAGCAAGTGCCTGGATGGAAATTTATAAGAAGCAGGAAAAGAAACTGACCCAAAAATCAAAAGGACTAAGAAAACAACTTGTATAACATTTACATGTACAAGTATAGTCCTCTGGTGTGTGGCTGGCAGCATCACTGTTATATGGCTTCATTCCTGCTCTGCCCGATTTAATTAGTGTTGATAAGCCTTGTTTCCAATCCCTCTATATGATTATACTGCAGGTGTGTCATGCTTTCGAATACCACACAGTAGATGTGCTTCTTCCCCAAACACCCTGTAGCTATGCCAGACACCTGGTAACCATTAACCTAAGCTATTCCTTGTCCCCAGACTACTGCCACACCTCTTTCTGTACCTGCTTGTATGCACTGTCAGTTGGGTTGTGGCGACGAAGCCAGTCTGCAAGGGGCGTGTCCTTGAATGACCCCGTGACCCCATGTTGAGTCTGAATGGCTCTGAGTGTCTCTGCATCACCCACCATCTCCACCATCCCTGGAGGGAGGGAGGGAGGGAGGGAAAACAACATACACAATATCTGACTGTTGTGGAGTGATGTGGTGATGGGGTGTGGTGATGATGTCATGGGATGCACACACCTTGGGTCCATGGAGAGGAGAGCCTTGAGGTACTCATCAAGACCACTCCGACGCTTCTCTGAGATCTGAAAGCAAGACCAGAAACAATTCGAACATGCATTCAATGTGTTTACTTTAGAGTCCATAGCACAGATACATGTTAGATTTCAACCCAACCCACCTCACACTTGTACATGCTATAGAGTACTAAATATTATGTGATCACCACTGGACTTCACAACAACACAGGTTAATTAACTAATTCTTACTTGACGACTGTTAGACTTTCCTGGGGTGTAGATCTTCCCGGGAAGATTTGGCAGTTTCACCTTTGGGAAGCAGGAAGCCAGCTTACAGTGCAACTTGTCAAATTTATTGTAACGCCTAAAGATAGTGGAGGGCTCTAATTGGGGATCGGTGCAAACCACTTCAATTTGGTACAACTGCAGAGCAAATATAAATAATACCATATAGCACAAAATGGGTGAAAACTTTATGATAAGGTTGAAAATGTGTGGTGATAACATTCTTGTGGTTAGGCCGACTCATCTCCAGGCAACCATGGCTTAGTCTGCACCAAACTTGTACAGTTTTTTTAACGGAATGTAGCAGAATGTAGTCAACAAAAGTGTCCTGATGTTGGCTTCATCGTGTGAGAATGAGATCACCTTGACACTTCAAGGTGCATAATTTTGTTATACTCTAGGATCCTTAAGCACTTAGGGGTGGTCGGTCTCTCAATCTAGATGATTGGGTAATGAAGTGGGCTTCTCAGATAAATAAGAAAACAAAAATGGCAAAACTGATACGACATTGTCCTGCTCAAGTAGTTATCATAAACCCTACAATTTTACTTTCGAGGGATGCCAGCTCCGGAGATAAAGCCCAGCCCCAAATTTGTGGGCTTTCGCGGACAGTCCAAGTTTTCACCATAGGAAGTAATTAACATTACATCATGACTTACGGTATAGGTCTCGGGATGGAACCAGGTGTAATAACTTGTGACGGATGCTGATTTCACTTCACCATTAACCAGATAGCTGTAGGAGGAGGTGGAGAGGAAGAGGAGGGACTGGGGGGCGGAGCTTGAACTGAGAAACTTGTGCTGGGCCAGATTGTGGATGAAGAAGTTAAACAACGTTGCCATGGAGCTGAGGCTAGCAGTAATGTTGCTGCACACACATAAGGGAGAGAGAAGACAAGATGAATGAACAGAGATGGAGGGTATAACGAGTTTAATAGGGAAGGTGGGCTATAAATCAAATAAGTACAGAACATGAATTGTAAAAATCATACGAATATCAAAATGGATTGGATACTAGACTTGGTATGTAACAGTATCAAGATATCGAAGGGTGTTAAATGTGGATATTAGAGGGATAAACTAGGATATGAAAGGGTTAAGTGAAGATATCAATGGGTTAAACAAATCTGAAGAGGGGACCTAGAGGGTTAATGGGACCTACTCTTTGAAGGTATCAGTGGCCTCGTCAGGTGACTTTCCTGGGAGCAGTGCATCTCTCACATAGCAAATGTCATCAGGAGAGATGAACTGGTTCATACTACTGCAGAGGGCCTGGGGAGGAGGGTATTGGTTAGTTAACCAGTGATCACAGGTCAGATCTGAATGGCAGAACCGTCGTCTAGGAAGTGTACCAGAACTATGAATAGGAAGTGTATGTATGAACATGTGGTCGTGCACAGATGAGGTGGGTGTGGTCATGTACATACCAGGGACAGGAGGCTTAGAAGCGGGTGGGTGTGTCTCCATAGCTCGTTGTAATCTGAACACCAGAGGTCTACAAAAGCTCGGGAAGCTAGCCATAGGCCTGTCCCATTGTTGATGACATAAGCCATGTCTGGAGTGAGAACAAATGGTGCATGATCCCTGTGTAGGTTTGCAGGTGTGTGTAGGTGTGTGTGTGCATGTGTGTGTGTGTGTGTGTGTGTGTGTGTGTGTGTGCGTGTGTGTGTGTGTGTGTGTGTGTGTGTGTGTGTGTGTGTGTGTGTGTGTGCGTGAAATTCTGGGACAATCAAAACATCTCTTCCCACCAAACTGACCTCTTGAATGATCCAAACATTATGCAGAATATCCAGACCTCTTCAACATGATTTTGTCATTGTGAAGGTCTGGGGATATGGTCCAGGTAGGTTACTGCAGCTCGTACCAGCCAGACACCCCATGCACTGATATTGGTGAGGTCACTTTGGATGGACTGAAGCTCAATGGACACTGTAGCCACACATGTCTTCTTGGTCACCAGAGCCCACTGCTGGCAAACACCACCAGCTGCAGTGTCCTCTTTGGCACCCCTCCTCTGACACTTTGTAGTTAAATGAAATGTTTCTTTGTTCCCACTGACCATGTTTCCATGTGCAAATGTGCTCTATGTTCTATTTTATGCTTACACAATAATGGGTGAAATTTGTTATTCATTCATATAACATGCAATTAATGTTTATCTGCACTCAACTCCCTCCCTCATCCTAATGTCCACCCCCTGCCTCATCCCAAAGTCCACCCCCTGCCTCATCCCAAAGTCCACCCCCTCCCTCATCCCAAAGTCCACACCCTCCCTCATCCCAAAGCTGGCTCCACTGCCATTGTCATAATAGGTGGGTTCTTCAGTGGTCACTATGAAGGTATGGGGACGAGCAGCAAAACCACAAAGATGTCATCTAGTTGTGGTCTACAAGTATTGATGTGATCATAGAGAAAATTGATGAAATAGAAGGGAATGTTGATGGGATAGAAGAGAGCATTGAAATTGGTGGGCATTGATGGCATAGAGAGGATCACGAGGACATTTGCATCGCCTGTGTGCCAGCATAGCACCAAGGGTTTCAAAGGCAATAAGAAATAAGTCAAAGTATAATATAGTTTTATGCAACTACTTTGACTTTGTTCTGAAATCTTTGGCACTATTTGAACCCAGAATGTATCTTTTCTGAAAGATCTTGGTCGTCACATAAAGGAAACCACTGGAGATCCATACAGTATTTCCAATGTTTGCTTCAGAGACTATGTGTGGCAATCCAGCATAGCAAATTTCAAATTAGGCAGGTCACGTTATTACAATTGCACAGTTAATTAATCATGTTATGTTTTTGTCATGTTCTTATGTACTTAGATGCAAGTCATTGTGTAATGTAGTAGGTATGGGACTGATTGGTTCCTCCATTGCAAGTGCTCTCTATTAAAAGAAATATACATTATGTATAATCAGTCATGCAAAATAATAACATAGTGTATGAATTAACAAAATATTATATTTGATACACACATACATATTGATGATAGAACGCAACACAAAACACACAAGAAAATCAGAATAAACTTCTGTATCAAGAAAGTGATTTGTTGGATGCAGGATTAGTGGTGCAAAAAGCAAGGAAACAAGTGCCCTATGATATTTTAATAATGTTACAAAGCAACGTTACCTCGCATTTTTTTAACCAGCACAGAATACTTTTTCTCTTTGTCTAAAATGTCAAGAAAGATCTCATAATACTGCGGATCAATATTTATTGCCCTTTGAACAGCTTCTAGCAGCTTGTCCATCCTCTTGTATTGTGTGCATTGCGGAAGGTCTATCTCAGATTTCTCACTCTTTGTAATCACATCATTTATACACAGGTCAGTGGAAATGTCATCTGGGTGCACATTTACCCTCAGCTGCTCAAAGAAGCGACGGAACATACTTGCAGCATCATTGGACACTAAGGAGACAATATATCATTAATTATGCACTACAATATTTACATGCCTTTGTATTGATGGTGTTCTACAGTGTATATGTGCCCATGTGTGTGTGCATGCAGATACAATCTAATGTCAATGTGTGTTTCTATGTTTTGAACCCAATGTAAAACTTCATGTTTTCAACATACCTTCTCCGACAATTTTCAAGGTCTCGCAGCTTTGCTCTCCATAATTATGTGCCATGCAGAACCTGTACACAACCCACAATACCCATGGCCCAGTACCCTATAACCCACCGACATACACATACTCCATAAGAGCATTCTCTGTCCTTATGAAAATAACAGGTTTGTTGCCTACTGTTATCTATCATGCCTAACTGAACCGCTACACAACTCTTTTACATTGATGGCTCAATGAAAAGAAAGTGTTGATAAACATGGCTCAAAACAACCCAACACATACATGTGTGGCTATACATGAAATTGTTAAGTTTGTGCAAGTGTATCTGTATCTTCAACTTTGTTGCATCATGCAGCAGTTTGATTTTAACTCACTCCATATATTTGATGAATGGTTCACACCATGCAATGATCACACCACCATTGATGGAACATATAGCTACCGTTATATGCTTACCAGGATTAGGAGTTGATAGCGAATGAGACATTGGCTTAGCCAATGTGATTTGATCAGATTGAGCATCAGATAGCACAGGGTGAGGATCAGATAGAGCACGGTGAGGTGGAATGGGTGCAGGTGGCTGCACTGTTGGTTCATACATGTGAAAACCTTTTTCACACAAACAAAACTCAAGGTGCTGCTTTACTTAAGATTTATTACTATGATAATGAAAATGTTATAACTTATAAGGTAAGTAATACAAAACACTTAATTAACACAAACCACATTAAAACAATAATTGTATTATTATATTGACCAAATACTGGGACAAAAGTAGTGTTTTACATACCGGCTAAAATATGTAATGACAAAGGTACTACAAAAGAATTGTTTGCTTTTACATATTGTCTGAACCAAATAAATTGTGATTGCAAGTTATGTCTGTTTTATATATTGAATAGCATCTGGCATATTAATGCATCTGTAGGTTTAGACAACACTGAAAACACAATTGCTTCTTTTGGTTGCCACAGTATTAACACATCTTACGCTATATTCATGCTTTCAACATACCTTTTCTCCACATCTGATACTCTTCTGGTACAGAATCGGTACACATATCATCAACTGTGCATGTATAACATTCCTCTTCATCAGTTCGGTGCCACAAGGCCACATGGGCTTCTTCAGGGTGTGAAGGACATATAATAGCGTCTTGAAATTTTAGAGTTGTGCATTGGAGCTGCTCAATAGATTTATGGATGATATTTCTGATGGTTACTGGTGAGACCTTTTGAGTAGTGGAGGTTTTTGGGATATACATGTATATAGAGAAGTGTGAATAGAAGTCCACCAAAGCAATGGCCCTCCTCTGATAGCTAAATATGATACAATTTCGAAAACAACAGTGAGGTTTTCCATGCTTCATGCATAGTTTCCAACCCTCCTGAAGTAGGGTGGTCACAAGTGAACTGAACACACCACTAGGTACACAGCCTCCCTCAAAGCTGATGCATAGTGGAGGCAAATGCTCCTTGCCATGAATCTCTTCCACCTTTGCAACAGGATTATGAACATTTGACAGTAGTGCTGGCATAAGATACATATCACTGTTGCCACTTGTAGGTATGGCAGAAATAATTTTTAGATATGACAAAAGTTTGAAGAATGATGCTGAGGGTAAGAATCCATCCTTATCACTGTAGTGAGGTGAAATAGACATTAATATGTCAGCAGAGATATAAGCATTTTCTGCAAATGTTGTTCCTTTCACAGCATTGTTGTGGCCATGCGTCTGCTTGTAATGATATTCTACAATTTGAGTGACCATAGTAAGGAGTACTTGTGGATCACAGAAAACTACATCTGGAAGTATGCCTGGATAGTGAAGGAATATATTGTGATTTACGAAGTGCTTCATTGCTGCATCAAATTGACCACTGTTCGTTTTGAAGTACTCAATTTATCAGCCTCATGTTCACACTGCTTAAGACTCAGAATTCCTTTAGGTCTTGAGTTTTGACTTTGGCTTGCTTGCTTTAAAGCAAGTTCTAGTTGAAACCAAGCCATTGGAGTTTCTTCACTTTCCATATTATCAATCACTTTCAATATTTCTTTTCTGACTTCTTCAACTATTTCCTTTTCTTTGTCTTTGGACAAGCAGTTCAACATAGCGATAGGTTGATCCACTCCAAAGTGAATAACCTTTTGCTGAAATGGTTCCAAACATTTTTGTAACTCATCAATTTTTAGTTTTTGTTCAGGATTATCCTTGTGAGTTCCAATCAGCAGGATTGTAGGACACTTTTGATGGTCCTGTGCACGAAAAACTTTTAGACAATGTTCCAGGATCTCCCTGTGAGTCAGATATGACTTGTATGAACCTCCAATGGGACCGTCTGGACCATAGTATTCAATTGTAGGCTTTTCATCCAGTCCTTCCGATAACTTAAACACAAATAGCACAACTGATGTATTTTGTACAAATATTGGAAGTAGATCATGAAACTCAGGCTGACCGCCACTGTCTATGATATGGATCCATTTAGTAGTCAAAAACGTTTCCCCACCTTGGAAATATATTGTCTCCAATTAATATGCAGCCTGACTAATGCAAAATTATTATGGAAAATTCAGTGGGTTATTCAACTGTTCACGTGATATGCCTTCTGCAAATACTTCTAGAAACGCAGTTTACAATAGAGGTAAGAGAATGACCTAAGTAGGTACTCATTTCACACTATGGGGTCCTGAGTAGGATTTGACCCGTATTATGAAAATAATGTCATTTAAATACGCGACCTAGCTATTTCTAACAAGTCTCCTGACGATCGGGTAGTTTAACAGGCCCATAGCCAGACTTTTTTCTTGGGGGGGAGGGTGTGTGTGCTCAAAAGACATACAGGTGGACTCTATAAATCTTTTGCATAGCATTTTAGGACATACATGCGTGGCTGGTACGAACTGCAACTCAAAGTATATGATATTTATGCAGTTCTGCACTATATGGTACAATGTGTAGATTGGCCATCCGCACGGATACATGTACTGATGGAGTATCGAGTCATCGAAGGCACTTGCCACATTCGCATGTTAATCCTTATATACCTGAAATCTTCAAAGATAACAATTGCCCATGCTGTACCCAATGTGCATGAATCACCAGTAAAACAGGTTTTCTAATGTAATAATATAAAATATTACCGTTTCATCTTGTATACTTTAAAATAAATAAAAAAGTAAAACAATACATTGCTGCTTGGAATTTGATTTCAATTATGGCGGACTGCCTAATCACTAGTTTGCTTGCACATTTGGAGGACTTAATTCTACAATTACATCAGAGTCTGGGCTAATTCTATCTTACGGCTTGCAAATTTATTACGCGTCTATTGAACCTGCCGCCACTTTTGATACCAAGAGTAGGAACAAGCAAATCCACGTACCTGGTGTAATAGACTGTATATCAGCGTGAACGCACCGACACGTGATCGGCTACACAATGCCGTATATACCGCATGCTCAAGGCGATCTTGGAACAATCTAGAGCATCGCTTTGTCACCATGCTGGTATTGAAGCTGTGTCGTAAGCAGTTAGGTGTTTGTTTGATGTCGAAAAACCATACGGTTATAAAGAACAGACGGTGTCACCCGTCCCCAAAACTCCTCCTCCGCCTCCTCTCATTATTATTAAATCCTTTTTCCTTGTACAAAGCAGGAAAACAAGGGTTTAATGTTAAGGGAAAGTGAATATAATAAATGTTCTATATTATGTTGTTCGTGTGCTAATTGTAGCATTTCAGTCATTATTAGCACCAACTTTCTCATACTGAATAGCGTTTCATACTTTCACAAGGAAAAAAGAACTTGTTATACTGATATACGATGTGAATGCGCACTTTTGGTGATAAGTAACCATTAGAAAGGAATCAAAGCTAAAGCTACAATTACTGTTAATGCTCTAGCTTAAGCACTTAATTGTTGTGGAGTTCATATCATATAAGATCTTGCTGTGTTCTATACTACTATGCAACGAGGGTCTAACTAATACTGGTTATGAGCAGCTCTCAACCCTTAAAACCTTTCAGACTACTACATACCTGTAGCCTTCATAATTGCAATAATCCATTTATTGTCCTCCTGACTTTCTTCTGTACCAACTGGCTTGACTGAATTCGCTGTACTTGAGTCAAAAGCAGAAGTGGTGGCTGCAGATTCCTGAGGTTTTTCGTTAGGTGCAATGTCAGTAGCGTCAGATTTTTCCTGAGGTTTTTTACTATGAGCTTGAGCTTTCGTAATTTCAGCAATAATCTTAACCAGGTCTTCATCATTATGAACCACACTCCATGTATCATCATCCGACTTCATAATGGCCCGTGAAATGGAGACATCTCGTGACTTTGAAACTGCACGAGCAGGGTTCTCAGCTATGCCAGTACTTACACGCTTCTCTGGAAGTTCCTTGTTTAAAAGCAGGTGCTTAATCGAAGTCTTTCCAACTCCTGCAGCTCCAACTATAAGACATTTGATGACTTTACGTTTAACAGATCCCGTGTTCATAGCATCAGCATATAATTTCTTTAGATCTAATAAGTGTGATTCAAATGGTGTTATATAACAAGTGAAAATATAATCATGGACTGATTTTACAGTAAACATATTTCAAACTGTAATTATACGTAATTGTGATATGCTAGGAGAGAAAGTACCCCTCATAAACAGTATTAATCTCTAATTTCGATGTGCTTCTTGCTGATTCAGAACTGAAATTCGATGTATGAATAATGGGCTGTATATCAATCAATACATACATGTACATCACATCTGGTCAGTAAATTAGTAAGGTGACAGAGATACCAGGAATGATGTCGTAATAGTCTGATAAAAATGCTTGATGTGGAGAGTTATGAGAACTGCTCCAAGCTCAATCACGAGGATGTGTTCTTTTATTAGATGGTATCATTTTTGCATAGAAACCTAAATTAAAAAACAAACACAACTTTTTCAACTGCATGCACAATCATTTGGGGGTGGGCCAATGTCTTTGGAATGCAAGATTAGCAATACTATGTACTATTACTACAGTCATACAAATATATAAAGCTCAATGCCAGGTTATGTGTGAAAACTGATTTACAATTTTCATTGTTGAGCAGCAGCTCTTGAAATATCTAATGCAAAATAAACAGGTCCAAGGCCCCCAGATGGCTGCAAGCCTCCCAACTGTAGATTTCCCCAAAGCCAAGTTTCAATTAATTAAATAATAGTACATAAGAAAGGGGTACTTCACACACAATGCTACAGACTAGTATCGACAATAACAGCAGACAATACAAATGATTGATGTTACACAATGGGAGGGTGAGGGGGATAAAAGGTTCAAAGGAATACAAGCTTGACTTTGGTGATTGACAGATCGTACAAATAAATCTATCAGACAAGATGATGGATAAAACTGAAATAAGCTCCTTTAATGCGCTCATAACAGCCGGGCATATAGGACAGCATTTGTTGATTATCCTTAACGTACTTGCTGAAATTCAGTACTTTCTATCATCTCTATACTCCTAGACCCTCATTTAATTTCCTGGGCATAGGAGCTAGGGCTGCTGGATTGAGGCTACGGGAGTAGCCTACAGGAGTCACAGTAGAGAGTAGATGGAAAGGCTTTGCTGGTGGATCATCAGCTACTGTTGCTACTCAAGTGGTGGCAATTAGGAAAGAAGTGTGTCAATTGGAGTATCAATTCCAAGATGACAAATAGTGAGAGTACTAATGAATCCAGTCATAGAGGCTTACGACCAATGGAGACAGATGTACTGAGCAGGTGACTGGAAAAGATGAGTTGACCTATCCTACAGCAAATGGTATGCCAGTACTGTATCTTGCTGCGTCAGCTATGTATAGCAATATGACCTAGCCAACAACATTTCATGCGGTTGTGGCTTCATGCTATCCCAGCACATTGTAGTGCATTGATTATAATTCAACAGTTAGTGAATGCACTCCTATTGCTTGCTGTGTACAATTTAGCGTGATTGACATCATGCTCATCATTATTGGAATCCATTAAGTAATGGTTATTGCTATGATCCATTGAGTGAATGTGTCGCTAGGACGGCATTTGACATCTAGATAGTCGCAAATAACTGAGCACTCTAAAATGGAAGATGGAGTGGGTTGGAGATGGTACATCAGTGAAGACAGCACTGGAAAACCACATGATCCCAGCCCGTTGTCCACTTATGCACTGTGACATGATGTGATTTGTGAGGAAGTGGGAGAGATCCTCAGGCTACTGACTAGCAAATTTCATGATCCTTAATTTCATTTTAATGGTCGGGTTGCATAATTCCATTACAATGCTCGCTGTAAATCTATGTAATTACAAACACGCGACTTACTTCTAACAAGTCTCCCAGTGATCAGACCGTTTAGCTTGTTGTTTAATTCGAACGAGAAGACAAAAATGAGCAGTTTCGTTGTTGTTTTATGTCGTGGAGAACAAAAGGGTACTGCCCGTCGTCGTACCCAGTCCCGAAATAATTCTCTCCTTGAGGAACACTTACAATCGCGCCAATAGCTTCTGAATTGGTCGGCATTTTCGCTTTTGTGATCAAATAATCTCGAGCTATGTATTGGCAGTTGATTACCAAATAAGATTTGAGTAGTGCAAAACGCTACTCGTGTCTGACAGGACTCCTGGCACGAGGTTGATTTAGAATTTTTGTCCTTGTAATTTCCAAACACGAAAATTATAAGGGAGCCAATAGCAAGTATGAAATGTAATTTACCGTATACGGTCTGGATGGAAACTAGCCTCTGAACACAGTACTCAGTAATACCAAGCGGAATATATATAGCCTAAAAAGAAACGGAACGCGAGACATAGCCTGAAAAGAAACGGACCGCTGAACGTGAAAAGTATCAAGCATGCAGAGCCTAAAAAGAAACGAACCGCTGAACGCGAGAAGGATAAAGCAGAGCCTGAAAAGAAACGGACCGCTGAACATGAAAAGTATCAAGCAGAGCCTAAAAAGAAACGAACCGCTGAACGCGAGAAGGATAAAGCAGAGCCTGAAAAGAAACGAACCGCTGAACGCGAGAAGGATAAAGCAGAGCCTCAAAAGAAACGGACCGCTGAACGTGACAAGTATCAAGCAGAGCCAGAAAAGAAACAGGTTGCTAAAATGAAACGGTATTGGAAGAGTTCTGAACCTGGTTGCTTTGCGGATAGAGTGCTATACGGGGAGCCTAAATATACACTGGAACGCCAACGAAAGACCAAAAGGTATGTCGTACACGTACATGTGCCGGTAGCTACCTACGTACCTACTGTTACCAATTGCATGACCAAGCTGTTGATTGATGAAGCCATATGCATTTTTTGGTTCAGTAGCATATATTAGGACAACTGACAAATCCTCTGTTTACATGAGGTGGCTAGTTTGCTTGTTATTGAATGACTTCGGTAGTTCCAGCTAACGCAGGTTTTTTTTCAAGATTTCAAATTGTTTGATATTCTAGAAGTCTGAAATGTCCTCTACACATTGCGTCTTGCACACTGAGAATCGAAATATCTGTCATGGTGTTGTAAGGCTCTGAATTTTTAATTAGCCATACATTTCAACGCAAAGCGTTACATTTCTATTTAGCGTGCTAGAAATGTTATAATGTATGCACTAGACCTTTTCGCAGAAACGATCCCATGTAACCAATTTTCTATTACAGTGGGCCACCTTGTGTATCAGCATAGGAGGTTAAAGTTAAATGAGTTTAAGAATTCATGCATTTCAGATACATGATTTCCTTTACTTCTGTAGCTTCTCCCGTGTATAGCATGCTAAAGATGGTCTCAGAAAGGCTATTCTTAGGAATAGTGTGTTGTTAGGATGCCTTTTGCAAGACTCACCCAGCTGTTATTGATGTTAGTCAATAGTGTAGTTGCATTGCGGCAGCTCTCATGACATTTAGTGCTCTTAATGCAATTAGATATCTAGCAAGTAGTGAGTGACATTGTAGCCAGGCTAAGTTATCACACTGAGGATACATTACTGTATATTATCATGTGCACAAATATTTACTTTTCAGTTTCAAAGCTACAACCATAGCATCCTTCTATTAAGATGATCCAGGTAAGAGGAATTGCAAGCATATCAGAGGAAGAGGACGTGAAAGAGGATGTGGCCAAGGTGACGGAGGACGAGACAGTGTTGCCTATTATACTGAGGCTGTAAATAGCAATGTATGGTCCAGGAACGCGGCAATTTTGCACAACTTCTATGGTACTGTATGTCCTTTGCGTGACAATTCAAATGTACAAAAATCCATGTCTGAAACAAGTAGCTAAAAACATTCTCTGTGAGAAATATGGTGGAATATAGGCAATAGTGGTGTAAAAAGCAAGGAAACAAAGATCTAAACAATAAGGGAAAATGTAATAGTCCTATATTTAGCACATGTGTAGGATATTATGTTATTCGTGTGCTAAATATAGGACTATTACATTTCCTATATTGTTAGACCCTTGTTTCCTTGCATTTTGCACCACTATTGCCTTCAAATCCTATATACTACCATCTTTCTTACAGAGAATGTTTTAGTTACTTGTCCACATTACACTCTGCTTCCTCCCTCATCCCCCTCACAAGCCACAGGGTAGGTCATAGCAGTAGGAAATGAATGGTGTAAGCGGTGCTGGAATGGATGGATGAGGGATGATGTGAAGGAAATGTGAGAATTGTACCTCCCAGTCTCCCACCTTCATACATATCACACCATCCCAGATGTCCACTCACCTTCACACCATCTTATCATGACTCCTCCCACCTATACATCACCCATGCAATGATAACTCATCCCATCCTCACACCATCCCCTGATGCCTCCTCACTGCGAACATGTTATATGACTAACCTGCAACAGGTTTTGTTGCTGGGGGTAAATTCTGTGATGTCATTGAATGCCAATCTAGAAACATTGATGAAAGGAATATTTATAACATACAAAGAAAATTGCAAAGTTTTGCTAAATTAGTGAAATCATCACACTGCCGTTAGTATTACACTTCTCCCTTGACTGTATTCACAATCAACAATACAAATCAATCTTGATCTACGCATTATGTTCACTGGTAGTGAACTCTGTATAATGGCCTAACATGCGTGGGCTACTATTCTTCCTTGTGCAATCCATGCTAAAAATATCAACCATACCGATTGTAAAAATACATGCTCAAAGTTTTTGTCTGGCAAACTAGAACTGCTTGAACTAAAACTAAGAAGATGAATTGCCATCACACTGGATGTCCTATTTCAGTGAGTAAATAAGCCATCAATTCCAGTGAGCACACTACATTAACTCGTGAATTCAACCCCATTCCTTGCCAATGTGTGTCTGTACATGGAGAAGGGGGTAATTCCTGGGAAGCCATCTGTACCTGATCAACTTAGGCCCCTCCTTACCTGTCAGTAGAGATGCAGCTGTGTCATTGCTTCTGTCCATCTTCAGAACATCAATGATAGTTTGGAAGCTCTCTGAGTTGACACCAACCTGCTGTTGTATGGCTGCTATCAATACTTTGTTCTTCTCCCTTGAGGTAGAACATCCTTCAACCATTTCCCTGACATTACCAACTATCACACCCTTTGCATACAAACGATCTGCTAAGGTGTCTGCGTCTTGTATACTGTCTACCAGAGTGGAGTATTTCTCAACCTTTGAGGTATCTGTGTGGGAGGGGCAACACACAAGGTCACATGACATTGGAGGAAAGGTAAAATATGATCAAAAGTTGATTATGAACAAGAGCATATTTTAGACGGTAATTAGATCATTAAAGTCATGGGCATCAGGCAACCTAGCTTTTTACATGAATTTTTATATCTCATTCCCACCATATGATCTATTATGTGACCCGGCCATGTGGTCTCCCATCTGATCTCCATGTGATCTACAGTACCAACAATAGGTTGGGAGGGTTCTGGTCTCTTACAGATAGGTAGGAAGTGGATCTTCTTCAGTTGTATAAAAAGGACGACCACCTCCACACTACCCCCACACCATAATCCCCTAAGCCAACATTATCAAATGATTATGTGCATACTGACAACTAGTTAACTCTAAAGATCACATGACCACACAACACGTACCAAACAGTTCTCTTCTCTGTTGCTCCAAATCATTAGCAATTCCTTCCATCCCTATTTTACGAATAGCAGATACCAATACATTAAGGGTAGGAACAGAGTGATCAGGTGGTGCCCATTCCAACCATCTCCTCAGCATGGCTGCATAATAGTCTTCATCACAAGAGCAACCTGGTATCTTTACTATATCATTCAGCTCCTTATTTATAAACCCTAGCTCCATTCCAATGGCTCTCCAACGGGCAGTAGCCTGCCTTGTTATTTTAAATAGCTGGTCAATATGTTCCCAGCATAGTGTTGGGTATGAATTCCTTCTTATAATGGGTGGAACCTTTCCTATAGTGGGCGAAGCCTTTCCTGCAGTGGGTGGAACCTTTCCTGCAGTGGGTGGAGCCTTTCCTGAAGTGGGTGGAGTCTTTCCTGCAGTGGGTGGAGTCTTTCCTGAAGTGGGTGAAACCATTCCTGCAGTGGGTTGTGAGACGTACATCTGGGTGAGCTGCTGCACACCAAAGACCAGTACATGTAGTGAGGAACATGCCATAGACCCATATGCAGGGTGTCAAACACACCACTGCTTCATACAAGCCAACTAACCATACCCGACACTACCAAAAACTGCAGGATAGCTTCCCTCTATTTATTGGTTGGGATGTGACCGATGGACATGTAGCTTTGTGATGGATCAAACTAGCTGTAACTTGTGTGTGCTGACCACCACTAGTGCTAAGCTGCTTTCTTCAAACTTTTTCAATCGCTAGCTCATCCAATCCGCCCTATTACAACCCATTATACCATGTACATGTGCATACAGTACAATTCAATGTCTTTAGGTCATCGTATTATAAATTTTCAACGTCATATTTACAGAGCCACCATTAACCCTTTGTTTTCCGCTGAGAGATCCCTGACATGTACAAGTAACTCAACATGGCTGGATCAAGACCCAGCTTTATTTCAAGATGCTTCCAGTCCACCACACCACTTACTGCAATGTTGTAAAATGTTTTTGTCAGTGATTTGATAAGGTTCTACGATGTAAAGTGACAATTGTCACATGTTCCTCACAGCACTTTCAGCACAGATGTATAGTCACATATATCACTACTATATCCTCAACGTACTGTACTAGCCACACTCATAACCCACACCACCACATCCTATATCATCCATCACACACCTTCACCGTCTCCTCCAGGCCCAGGGTCTTCTTCCACATTCCCAGACATCAGAAGTAGCAGGGATAACAGATGCGTTGCCACAGTAACACCCTTGCAGTAATATTGCGCAGCTAGATGGGGATGCTAACGAGATCAGAAGTACAGGTGTTCCTGAACAGGGGAGATGTAAGAAAATGATCAAGCACATACAAGCTCTGACAGTAACCTCAGAGTATTCTCCTACGCCCATCTTTCGGTGAGGGTACCCGAATTAAACAAGATTAGGTCAACTTTCTATCGTTAAAATACGGTGGTTTTCCCTAGTGGGGCGGGCCCTACTACCGCGTTTGGTCGGCCAAACGCGGTAGTGGGCCCGCCCGACTAGTTTTTCCCTTGACTGAGATACAAGAATCCACTGATTCACAGCAGAGCATGCACATGCACATTCGCAAGCGCGCACACATATGTACACATTGCCACTCTGCTGCTCAAGTACCTAGATCATACTGCATCTGCTGGAATCGACACAAAATTTAGATCCGCCCATCGTGTGCTCACCACACGTGACGCTTATAAATATGCAGAGACTCAACTCAGACCCCCAGGACCCGCTACGCAATACCCGAACATACGTGTCTAAGGCAGTCCATGCAGCGCAAGGTGAGATGGAGTGCACACAGGACTTCATTGAAGCGGTAGATCTCGTGGTGTTGGGCAATGGACGAGAAGTCTTCATGGTGAATTCTCCGCGAGGGTCCCGTTGATTCCGTGCATCGTCGTCCATGGGAACGCAGATGTAAATAACTCTCCATGGAATGAATCTATGTAAATGATTCTCATTACAAGGCCAGGGAGTTGCCACCAATGTGATTCTTCCTTATTTGGAAGGGTGAGGGCAGTGCCACTGAATACTTTTCCCAACACGCACCGAATGAGGCAACCGGCCCTCGGATCCAGCATAGGCTTGAGGGGGAGAGAAGGGGGGGGGGGGGGGAACAGGTAAAAGATGGTGGCACTTAGAGGGTTGTTGCGTATGCCAGTTGCTCCTTAAGTATTGATACCACCAAGGCATTTGTTATTGTGTTCTGTTTGTTATCATACGGTACTTGTTAGAGCCATAACAAATTGACTATGCATGATGTCACATGGTGAGCATGTGGTGTCACATCGTGAGCATGTGATGTCACATGGTGAGCATGTGATATCACATTTTGATCATGTGATGAGCATGTGACAGTCATAGCAAGGGTGGCCATGGTCCATTGCAATAACCATGCATTTAGGTATATGCAAATCCATAACACTCGGAACATCATCTTGTTGAATCATGCTATAACAAGCTGTATCATATCCCCTCTCCCCTTCCTCTTTCCCTCCCAGGATGGAAGTACAGAGTTGGCTTCATCAACGATGAGATGATATCTGGGCACCTCCCCCCTCCCTCCCCCACCTCCCAGATCCTCATGTGTGGCCCTCCTCCCATGATCAAGTTTGCCTGCATCCCCAACCTGGAGAAGCTGGGCTACTCTCCACAGATGTATGTGGCCTTCTAGGGGTCAGAGCCTTAGTAGGAAGAATAAATTATTATAATTGGAGATGTGATCTTTATACATGTATGCTGATACAGCATAATTATGTTTAGTCATGGCTGAACACATACAAGCAGTTGAGCTGCAATATGGAGATGTAGTTTCACTGCCAGGAGATGCACAAAAGGTTAATCAGCTGATTATGAACTGTTCCTAAACTTCTGGACTTAGATTGCATGCTTGTCATATTGAAGCCTAAAAATAATTCTTTTATCTCCAAATGGTTTGCAGCAAAAAGTGTCCTGTGTTTATTCAAGGCTTTGAATTATATTCTGAAAGTCGGATATTATCTTTAAATAGACCTGTTGAAAGGGTGCATGTGTAATCATGCTCCAGGAAAAGCTTGATGCTTTGGTATTATTGCTGATTGCTTAGCTATCACATTAGGCATTGCCAGGATTATTGGGAAGATTGTTTCAATGGGAATTGCCTTAGGGCCATTGGCTAGGTTTATGGCTAGAAATCTGCTGAGTCCTGATATGCGAGGAGGCGTGCCTTGACATAGAGGTCTGGGGATTCAGAGCCCTCCGATGGGGGCTGGGGAGGAGGAGATCACATGACAATCACGTGGGGAGAGAGGGGGAGGGGATATATCATTACCACAATACGGACGTGTCTGACAACGAGGAGGAGAGAGCCATTTTCATAGGTCATGTCCAGTTTGGCCCTTCCCACTATGAGCTGGAGGGCTATATCTGGAGAAGGAAAGAGGCTGTGAAAAGGCTGACTCATGTGGACACACAAACCAACAATGTACAAAACAACTACAACATACACAACATTTAAAAAAAAATGTATGAACACATATATGCACACACACAAACACATACACACATGCAAGCATTTGTATTTGTATTTGTACATAACATATGCATAAATACATACATACACACACATTACCTTCTGACATCCTTGTAAAGTCTTGCTGGTCTCTCGGGTGGCAGTGTAGAAAAGTGTACACAATATCTGACTGTTGTGGAGTGATGTGGTGATGGAAGTGTGGTGATGATGTCATGGGATGTACACACCTTTGATATGTGTGGGTCCATGGAGAAGAGAGCCTTGAGGTACTCATCAAGACCACTCCGACGCTTCTCTGAGATCTGAAAGCACGACCAGAAACCATTCATACAGTACATGCATTCAATGTGTTTACTTTAGAGTCCATAGCACAGATACATGATAGATTTCAACCTAACCCACCTCACACTCGTACATGCTATAGAGTACTGAATTGGCTAAATATTATGTGATCACCACTGGACTTCACAACAACACAGGTTAATTAACTCATCCTTACTTGACGACTGTTAGACTTTCCCGGGGTGTAGATCTTCCCGGGAAGATTGGGCAGTGTCACGTTTGGGAAGCAGGAAGCCAGCTTACAGTGCAACTCGTCAAATTCACTGTAACGCCTAAAGATAGTGGAGGGCTCCAATTGGGGATCGGTGCGAACCACTTCAATTTGGTACAACTGCAGAGCAAAACAAAGCCAAATAATACCGTATAGCACAAAAAGGGTGAAAACTGTATGATAAGGTTGAAATGTATCCCGACAAAATGCCCTGACAAATGTTCAAATTGGTCTGACTCAGATTCACATGAAAAGACAAAATAGGCAAGATTCCAAGTGTGCTTGATTATGTCACCAGCACATGGCTAGTATTCTAACAATACCCTTGTGTGGTGATAACATTCTTGTGGAGTCTGTCCACCATGTATGATAAATACGTAGACAAAAATGGCAAAACTAATAGGAGTTATCATAACCGATTGGGGATCAGTGCAAACCACTTAAATTCGGTACAACTGCAGAACAAAAAAAAACAAAACAAAAAGCCAAATAATACCAAAAAGGGTGATAAGGTTGAAAATGTGTGGTGCCAACATTCTTCTCTGCAGTGATAACATTCTTGTGGAGGCTGTTCCTGCCACCATGGCTTAGTCTGCACCAAACTTGTACAGTTTCTTAAATGGAATGTAAGGAGTCAAAAAAGTGTCCTGATGTTGGCTTCATCATGTGAGAATAACATCACCTTGACACTTCAGCCAAAATCAAGGTGTTATACTTTAGGATCCTTAAAGCACTTATATGAAGGGGTCTCTCGATCTAGATGATTGGGTAACAACGTTTTGTCATGAGCTCCTCAGATAAATACGCAGACAAAATGGCAAAACTGATAGGACATTGTCCTGCTCAGGCAGTTATCATAAATTCTACAATTTTACTTTCAAGGGTGCCAGGGAGATAAAGCCCGGCCCCAAATTTGTGGGCTTTCGCGGTCAGTCCAAGTTTTCACCATAGGAAGTAATTAACATAGCATCATGACTTACGGTATAGGTCTCTGGATGGAACCAGGTGTAATAACTTGTGACGGATGCTGACTTCACTTCACCATCAACCAGGTAGCTGTAGGAGGAGGTGGAGAGGGAGAGAAGGGACTGGGGGGCGGAGCCTGAACTGAGGAACTTGTGCTGGGCCAGATTGTGGATGAAGAAGTTGAACAACGTTGCCAATGGAGCTGAGGTTAGCTGCAATGTTGCTGCACACACATAAGGGAGAGAGAAGAAAAGATAAATGAACAGAGATGGAGGGTATAAAGCGTTTAACAGGGAAGGTGGGCTATAAATCAAATAAGTTGTTTTTAAGAACAGAACATGTAATGTAAAAATCAAAAATGGATTGGATACTAGACTTTGTATGTAACAGTATCAAGATATCGAAGGGTGTTAAATGTGGATATTAAAGGGTTAAACTAGGATATGAAAGGGTTAAGTGAAGATATCAATGGGTTAAACAAAGAAGAGGGGACCGAGAGGGTTAATGGGACCTACTCTTTGAAGGCATCAGTGGCCTCGTCAGGTGACTTTCCTGGGAGCAGCGCATCTCTCACATAACGAATGTCATCAGGAGAGGTGAACTGGTTCATACTACTACAGAGGGCCTGGGGAGGAGGGTATTGGTTAGTTAACCAGTGATGTGACAGGTCAGGTCTGAATGGCAGAAATGAACAGTCCAGGTAGTGTACTAGTGTCATATAGGAAGTGCATGTATGACGTGGTCGTGCACACATGAGGTGGGCGTGGTCGTGCACAGATGAGGTGGGTGTGGTCGTGCACTGATGAGGTGGGTGTGGTCATGTACATACCAGGGACAGGAGGCTTAGAAGCAGGCGGGTGCGTCTCCGTAGCTCGTTGTAAGCTGAACAGCAGAGGTCTACAAAGCTCTGGAAGCTAGCCATAGGCCTGTCCCCATTGTTGATGACATAAGCCATGTCTGGAGTGAGAACGAATGGTGCTCGATCCCTGTATAGGTGTGCAGGTGTGTGTAGGTGTGTGTAGATGAGTTTAGATGTGTAGGTGTGTGTGTAGGTGTGTGTAGGTGTGCAGGTGTGTGTAGGTGTGTGCATGTGTGCAGGTGTGTGTGTATGTGTGCGTGAAGTTCTGGAACAATCAAAACATTTCTTGCCACCAAACAGACCTCTTGAATGATCCAAACATTTGAGCATTTCCGAAGCTCTTTCCAAAGTCCCACTACCCCCTCCTATGGAGCACTACCCCCTCCCTTGGAGCACTACCCCTCCTATGGAGCACTACCCCCTCCCTTGGAGCATACCCCCCCTATGGAGCACTACCCCCTCCCTTGGAGCACTACCCCTCCCTTGGAGCGCTACCCCCTCCCTTGGAGCACTACCCCCCTCCCTTGGAGCACTACCCCCTCCCTTGGAGCACTACCCCAACCCTTGGAGACACTACCCCCCTCCCTTGGAGCACTACCCCCTCCCTTGGAGCACTACCCCAACCCTTGGAGCACTACCCCTCCCTGGAGCACTACCCCCTCCCTTGAAGCACTACCCCCTCCCTTGGAGCACTACCCCCTCCCTTGGAGCACTACCCCCTCCCTTGGAGCACTACCCCCTCCCTTGGAGCACTACCCCCTCCCTTGGAGCACTACCCCCTCCCTTGGAGCACTACCCCAACCCTTGGAGCACTACCCCTCCCTTGGAGCACTAACCCCCCCCTTGAGCACTACCCCTCCCTTGAAGCACTACCCCCTCCCTTGCGACCTACCCCCTCCCTTGGAGCACTACCC
>JABACO010000003.1:3362600-3390600 GCA_013339895.1 Ephydatia muelleri
CGACCCCCCCCTCCCCCCCTCCCCCCTCCCTTCCCCTCTACCGTTATTGGGCAGCCAATTTCAGTATTCATTTATGTGCCGTGTTTTAGAATAATTGCTTCCATATTATAAATCTCGATCCCATGCAGCTGTGGAACATATATGGCACTGTTTCAGCGGTGCAGTACTAACCGTTTTATCGTCAATCCATTCTTCATTCCCGTGGACGACGATGCACGCATTCAACGGGACACGAGATCTCTCCTCCACAGAGAATTTCACCATGGAGACTTCTCGTCCGTTTCCCAAAACCATGACATCTCCAGCTTGAATTGAGTCCTGCGTGCACTCCATCTCCTTCAATTCTGCATTCAAAACGGTGTGACAGTTGCTGCTGGCCATTACTTCATTCCCGTGGACGACGATGCACGCAGCCAACGGGACACGAGATCTCTCCTCCATAGAGAATTTCACCATGGAGATTTCCCGTCCATTGCCGACCACGATGACATTTTCCGAGTGAATTGTGTCCTGTGTGCACTGCATCTCCTTGAATTCCGCAAGCTTATTTATTGTCTGATCCAGTTGGGGTGTGTAGCTAGAGGTCCCTTTATACTTTTTAATGCACCCTGTATATGGTTTCAGCCACAGTCGATTTCCGAAGCGCTACGGCTTGCACTCGTACCCGGGTGGGAAGTCTGATGTCCACGGAAGATGGATCGGGGTCTGGGTACGAGACTAGGAACTGGTTAGTTTCTGTAGTCTCGTACCCAGACTCAAGTATGTCACAGCTGAGGATGGAACATCACCGCTACGCTAGAACTAGGGTCTGTGAAAGTGACTGTAAACAAAATCGAGTTCTGAAATTCCAGAACTCTTTAATTGACCGCAGGAATGTTGCTATATCAACAAGCAGTATAACTAAAATCGATTATGTTTGTACGTTTTGCGATGGATCATCTTGGAGTTAAATGAATGCGTTGAAGGACAAACAGAAGGAGGCCATCCACAACTTTGTTCGAGGCCATGACTGTTTTGTTATTTTGCCAACGGGGTACGGGAAATGCCTTGCTGCCATTCGTGTTCGATCATCTTCGAAAGAGAACACCTTGGTCTTCTATTGTAGTTTTCGTTTCGCCATTGGTATCTCTAATGATGGACCAAGTTAGCAAGTACTCATCGAAGGGTCTGGCAACGCAGTTTGTTGGGTAAGCACAGGAAGACTATTCGGTCATCAGTAGAGTGTTGGAAGGTGAATACCAGCTAGTATTTTTAAGCCCTGAAGCATTGCTAAGAAGCAAGCAATGGAAACAGATGCTATCCTCCAGATCGTATCGAGAAAATTTGGTGGCACTTGTCGTACGTTGACGAGGCTCATTGCGTAAAAACGTGGTAAGTCCATGATGTGTGTGTTTCCGCTTACATGTAATTGCATCTGTTCCTTGCTTACAGGGGTGATTCATTTAGGCCTGAGTTCTCACGAATAGGAGACATATGGAGCATAATACCGTCAGAGGTTAGAATTATGGCAACTGCTACAACAAGAAAGGTAGTCATTAGACGCCTTTGTATGGAAGATCTAGTCATGAGTGTTTGCAATCCTCCTACAAAGGCAAACATTACTTACTTGGTAATGGAGAAATCATTAAATGTTGTTGTTCGGGAGATAGCTAAAGAACTAGTTGAGTATGGTGATAAGTCAAGCAGGACAATTATATACTGCCGTAACCATTTGGAAGTTGCTTCAACGTATAAGGAATTTTAGTCAAGTATAGGTTGGAAGATAAGTGTACAGTATATTGCATCACAGAAAAGATTGTGTTAGCCTTTGCAAGCCCTGATAGTACATCAAGAGTAATAATAACTACCACAGCGTTTGGAAGGGGCATACATTGCCCTAATGTGCACAATGTATTACATTGGGGACCAGCAGAAGACATAGAGAGCTAACTGCAGCAAACTGGAAGAGCAGGGCGTGATGACGAACAATCCAGGGCAACTGTTTACTTTTCATTGACGGACAGAAAACATACACACAGTGATATGATGAGGTACTGTACAAATGTGTCATTATGTAGACAACAATTGTTATTTGCTGATATTTGTGATGTTGGTTATTTGAACCCTTCAGCCACTGGTTGTAATTGTTGTGACATATGTGTCATATGATCAAGTTGCTGTAAATATGATAACCTTGCCAAATAGATTGATGCTCATTATCATATTTGTATATGTGTAATAATATCAATGTAAACAGTCCATCAGTATTCATTTTCATAAAGACTTTGTCATTGTTGGGAATGATTTGTGTGATCGTCCTTCATGACTTCATTTTTGTTTAACTCTTCTTAAATTATTGCTAAATTCTTTTGTGTTAATGCAGCAGAATGACAATAATAACAATAGCAGGCTTGCACGTTAATGTCAACGACCAGTTTCAAACAACCAAATAGCAATCAAACACACTTCGCATAGAACAAGAGATGATTACAATCACACGCATAAGTCACTATACATATACATGTTAAATTTCAACCTAACCCACCTCACACTCGTACATGCTATAGAGCACTGAATTGGCTAAACATTATGTGATGACCACTGGACTTCACAACAACACAGGTTAATTCCTTGACAACTGTTAGATTTTCCTGGGGTGCGGATCTTTCCGGGAAGGTTGGACAGTATCACATTTGGGAAGCACGAAGCCAGCTTACAGGGCAACTCGTCAAATTCACTTAACGCCTAAAGATGGTGGAGGGATCCAATTGGGGATCAGTGCGAATCACTTCAATTTGGTACAACTACAGGGCAAAAATAAAACACTAAAATGCGAAATAATACCGTATAGCATAAAAAGGGTTATAACTTTATGATAAGGTTGTACAAAATGCCCTGACAAATGTTCACATTGGTCAGATTCACACGAAAAGACAAAATAGATAAGATTCACCAACCAAGTGTGCATGATTACGTCACCAGCAGATAACTAAACAAAGACTAACAAAGTCCATTTTCTTAAACGGAATGTATGAGTTTAGTTGGCCTGTTGTTGGCTTCATTGTGTGTGCACGAACGAGATCACCCTGACAGCCAAAATCAAGGTGTGTCTAGAATCCTTAACTCTTTGAATGCCAAGTGCATTCTCACACAACCATATAATCATCTGTAGGATACATGTCTGTGTTGTGCTTATTATAAAGAATCGCTTTGAATACCATGTTGTACAATTTACATACATGTAATTCAGTGATATGCATGTAAACCAACCATGTAGATGCTGAAGTCAAACCCAGAACGGGGCACTGGGGTGTACGCACATCTTGTGTGTCCATCATTACCTCGCACATACGGTTGTAACAAACTATACTTATTATGAACTGTAGATGGAGATGGAGATGGAGTGAACTGGCATTTTAAACATGTTGTACTACACTAATGTGTGGGATACACATTCCTGTTCTGGGAATAAATAGCATTAGTGAAGTCATCTGAACAATGTGTTCATCAGAAGAAACATAATTACTACAGTTATAAAGTAACCAAACATGTCATGTACTTATAAGGTCACAAGTGCAGCACACATTTGCATGTATGCATCATGAAGTTGCGATCCACACTAGGGGCGTACGCAGGATTGTGAAAAGGGGGGTTACATATAGGGAAGAGATCAACTAGGGGGGGCATGCGGGAGGGGGATGTACCCCTCCCTCGCAAATCGCGGAAGCCCAGCGATGCAGTACCATTATTTGATTGAGAAATCAAATAATAAGCAATATTGCTGCACACACATAAGGGAGAGATAAGACAAGATGAATAAATAGAAATGGATGGTATAAAGAGTTTAACAGTGAAGATGGGCTATAAATCAGATAAGCTGTTTATAAGACAGAACATGTAATGTAAAAATCATACGAGTACTAAATTTTGTATGTAACAGTAATCAAAATATTGAAGTGTTAAAGGGTTCAACTAGGATATGAAAGGGTTAAGTGGAGATATCAATGGGTTAAACAAAGAAGAGGGGACCTAGAGGGTTAATGGGACCTACTCTTTGAAGGCATCAGTGGCCTCGTGGGAGCAGTGCATCTCTCAACATAGCAAATGTCATCAGAAGAGATGAACTGGTTCATACTACTGCAGAGGGCCTGGGGAGGAGGGTATTGGTTAGTTAACCAGTGATGTCACAGGATGTGAACCCAGAATGTGGCTTTTCTGAAAGATCTTAATCATCACATAAAGGAAACCACTGGAGAGTCTTACAGTATTTCCAATGTTTACTTCAGAGACTGTGTGGCAATCCAGCAAGGCAATTTTGTTTATTATCATCATGAGTGCTTGTTGAAGCAGCACTCCTATTAATTTATTTTCTTATAATTCTAATTAGCTAGAATGAAGTATGCTAAAACATTCATTTGTTATTTAACTGATAATCACAATGTAACAATGTACCTTCACATCTCTCACACCTTCTTATCCTCTTAATATATATCCAGCCTTTATAGTTGAAAGTGAACACGATAGCAAATTTCATATTAGGCAGCTCACGTTATTACAATTGCACAGTTAATTAATGATGTTATGTTTTTGTCATGTTCTTATGTACTTAGATGCAAGTCATTGTGTAATGTAGTAGGTATGGGACTGATTGGTTCCTCCATTGCAAGTGCTCTCTATTAAAAGAAATATACATTATGTATAATCAGTCATGCAAAATAATAACATAGTGTATGAATTAACAAAATATTATATTTGATACACACATACATATTGATGATAGAACAAAACACAAAACACGCTAGAAAATTAGAAAAAAAACTTCTGTATCAAAAAGTGATTTGTTCGATGCAGGATTGGTGGTGCAAAAACCAAGGAAACAAGTGCCCTATAATGTTAGAAAGCAACTTTACCTCGCATTTTTTTAACCAACGCTGAATACTTTTTCTCTTTGTCTAAAACGTCAAGAAAGGTCTCATAGTTCTGTGGATTAATATTTATTGCCCTTTGCACAGCTTCTAGCAGCTTGTCCATCCTCTTGTGTTGTGCGCATGACTCATGGTCTATCTCAGCTTTCTCTCTAGTTGAAATCACATTCTTTGCAAACAGGTCAGTGGAAATGTCATCTGGGTGCACATCCTTCAGCTGTGCAGAGAAGTGATGAAACATACTTGCAGCATCATTGGACACTAAGGAGACAATATATCATGTGCATCATGAACTACAATATTTGCGTGCATTTGCATTCATGGTGTTCTACAGTGCATGCATGTGTGTGTGCATGCAGATACAATCTAATGTCAATGTGTGTCTCTATGTTTTGAACCCAGTGCAAAATCGTCATGTTTTCAATATACCTTCTCGGACAATTTTCAAGGTCTCACTACTTTGCTCTCCTCATTATGGAACCTGTACACAACGTACAGTACCCATGGCCCAGTACGCTATAACCCAGCGATACATATACTCCACAAGAGCATTCTCTGTCTTATGAATAGAACAGATTTATTGCCTACTATTATCTATCATGCCAAACTGAACGACTACAAAATTCTTTTACATTGATGGCTCAATGAAATGATAAACATGTATGGCATGGCTCAAAACAACCCAACACATGCATGTGAAGCTATAGATGAAATTGTGAAGTTTGTGCAAGTGCATTTGTAACTTCAACTTTGTTGCATCCCACAACAGTTTGATTTTAACTCACACCATACTATTTGATTACACCATGCAATGATCACACCACCACTGATGGAACATATAGCTACCATTATATGCTTACCAGGATTAGGAGTCGATAGCGAATGAGAAATTGGCTCAGCCGATGCGTGGATCCAATCATATTGAGTATCAGATAGCACAGGGTGAGGATCAGATAGAGCACGATGAGGTGGAGTGGGTACAGGTGGCCACACTGTTGGTTCATGTGAAAACCTTTTTCACACACAACAAATCTTAAGGTGCTGCTTTACTTAAGATTTATTACTATGACAATGAAAATGTTATACCTTATAAGGTAAGTAATACAAAACACTTAATTACACAAACCACATTAAAACAATAATAATTAACCAAATACTGGGACAAAAGTGGTGCTTCACATACCGGCTAAATTATGTAATGATAAAGGTACTACAAAAGAATTGTTTGCTTTTACATATTGTCTGAACCAAAAAAATTGTGAAGTATTGACTGAATGAATATCATGACAGCTTTGGATATATATTGAATAGCATGTGGCATTTTAATGCATCTGCATGTTTAGACAAAACTGATAACACAATTGCTTCTTTTGATTACTACAGAATGAATACAACTTTCGCTATATTCATGCTTTCAACATACCTTTTCTCCAAATCTGATACTCTTCTGGTACAGAATCGGTACACATATCATCAACTGTGCATGTGTAATATTCCTCATCGTCAGTTCGGTGCCACAAGGCCACATGGGCTTCTTCAGGGTGTGAAGGACATATAATAGCGTCTTGAAAATTTAGAGTTGTGCATTGGAGCTGCTCAATAGATTTATGGATGATATTTCTGATGGTTACTGGTGAGACCTTTTGAGTAGTGGAGGTTTTTGGGATATACATGTATATAGAGAAGTGTGAATAGAAGTCCACCAAAGCAATGGCCCTCCTCTGATAGCTAAATATGATACAATTTCGAAAACAACAGTGAGGTTTTCCATGCTTCATGCATAGTTTCCAACCCTCCTGAAGTAGGGTGGTCACAAGTGAACTGAACACACCACTAGGTACACAGCCTCCCTCAAAGCTGATGCATAGTGGAGGCAAATGCTCCTTGCCATGAATCTCTTCCACCTTTGCAACAGGATTATGAACATTGGACAATAGTGCTGGCATAAGATACATATCACTGTTGCCACTTGTAGGTATGGCAGAAATAATCTTTAGATATGACAGAAGTTTGAAGAATGATGCTGAGGGTAAGAATCCATCCTTATCACTGTAGTGAGGTGAAATAGACATTAATATGTCAGCAGAGATATAAGCATTTTCTGCAAATGTTGTTCCTTTCACTGCATTGTTGAAGCCATGCTTTTGCTTGTAATGATACTCTACAATTTGAGTGACCATAGTAAGGAGTACTTGTGGATCACAGAAAACAACATCTGGAAGTATGTCTGGATAGTGAAGAAATATATTGTGATTTACAAAGTGCTTCATTGCTGCATCAAATTGACCATGATTCATTTTGAAGTACTCAATTTTGTCAGCCTCATGTTCACACTGCTTAAGACTGAGAATTCCTTTAGGTTTTGAGTTCTGACTTTGGCTTGCTTGCTTTAAAGCAAGTTCTAGTTGAAACCAAGCCATTGGAGTTTCTTCACTTTCCATATTATCAATCACTTTCAATATTTCTTTTCTGACCTCTTCAACTATTTCCTTTTCTTTGTCTTTGGACAAGCAGTTCAACATAGCAATGGGTTGATCCAATCCAAAGTGAATAACCTCTTGCCGAAATGGTTTCAAACATTTTTGTAACTCATCAATGTTTAGTTTTTGTTCAGGATTATCCTTGTGAGTTCCAATTAAGAGGATGGTAGGACACTTATGATGGTCCTGTACACGAAAAACTTTTAGACAATGTTCCAGGATCTCCCTGTAAGTCAGATATGATTTGTATGAACCTCCAATGGGACCGTCTGGACCAAAGTATTCAATTGTAGGCTTTTCATCCAGTCCTTCCGATAACTTAAACACAAATAGCACAACTGATGTATTTTGTACAAATACAGGAAGAAGATCATGAAACTCAGGCTGACCGCCGCTGTCTATGATATGGATCCATTTAGTAGTCAAAAACTTTTCCCCACCTTGGAAATATTATATTAGTTAATATACAGCCTGACTAATACAAAATTATTATGGAAAATGCAGTGGATTGCTCAACTGTTCACATGATATGCCTTCTGCAAATACTTCTAGAAACACAGTTTACAAGAAGTAAGGGAATGACCTAAGTAGGTACTCGTTTCACACTATGGGGTCCTAAGTAGGATTTGACCCGTATTATGAAATAATGTCATTACCTATTTCTAACAAGTCTCCTGACGACCAGGTAGTTTAAAAGCCCATAGCAGACTTTTTTCTTTTTGGGGGGGGGGGGGGGGGGGGGGGGGTGCTCAAAAGACTTACAGGCGGACGCTATAAATCTTTTGCATAGCATTTTAGGACATACATGCGTGGATGGTACGAACTGCAGCTCAAAGTATATGATATTTATACAGTGCTGCACTATATGGTACAATGTGTAGATTGGCCATCCGCGCGGATACATGTACTGACATAGGATCGAGTCGTCGAAGGCACTTGCCACATTTGCATGATAATTTTTATATACCTGAAATCTTCAAAATTCACAATTGCCTATGCTGCTCTGAAGTACATGAATCACCAGTAAAACAGGTTTTCATTTAATAATATGAAATATTACCGTTTTACCTTATATAGTTTTTAAAAGTCAAACAATACATTGCTGAGTGGAATTTGATTTCAATTATGGCGGACTGCCTCATCGCTAAATTTGCTTGATCATTTGGCCGACTGAAATCTACAACTATATCAGTGTTCTGGGCTAATTTTACCTTAACCGCTGTTGGCTTGTTAATTTATTACGCGTGCTTTGAACCTGCAGCCACTTTTGGTACCAAGAGTCGAATTACAAGACAAGCAAATACAGGTACCTGTAGCAATAGACTGTATATCAGTGTGAAGGCACTGACACGTGATCGGCTACACAATGGTTTTGCAGTGTCATCCCGGGAAGGTTCACAACACTCGCCGCCATGTTTTTTGGTGTCCTAACTATTTTTACGTCATCATTTATTTTTGTGTCGAGCACGGTGTAATGTTCTGCACTTTGAGATGCTTAAAAAAAAAGATGAAAATATCCGTCTATTTCGTATCCCAGCGGATGGATTTCAGAGGAAACGATGGATTGCAGCGATCGGATTCGTCAGGACATCACCACATAGCCGTATTTGCAATAAACATTTCGTTACAGGTACGTGGGGAGATAAAAACATTCTAACATAGCATAAACTTGTTATTTATTAACCTAGGGCAACCATCTCGGGACCGCAGTCACATTGATTTTGTGCCGTCAATATTTTCAAGGCCTCCAAATCAACCTGGGAGAACGCGTGCAATGAGATTGTGCAGAGTGATGGTACAGGTGAACACTCCAACTCTAATTCTAACATTGATGGTACAGGTGAACACTCCAACTCTAATTCTAACATTGATGGCACAGGTGAACACTCCAACTCTAATTCTAACATTGATGGTACAGGTGAACACTCCAACTCTAATTCTAACATTGATGGTACAGGTGAACACTCCAACTCTGATTCTAACATTGATGGTACAGGTGAACACTCCAACTCTAATTCTAACATTGATGGCACAGGTGAACACTCCAACTCTAATTCTAACATTGATGGTACAGGTGAACACTCCAACTCTGATTCTAACATTGATGGTACAGGTGAACACTCCAACTCTAATTCTAACATTGATGGCACAGGTGAACACTCCAACTCTGATTCTAACATTGATGGTACAGGTGAACACTCCAACTCTAATTCTAACATTGTTGAGATAGGATGTTCTATTGGTGAATTTGGGAATTGGGTCAGTTGGCTTTGATCAATGTGAAGGAAATGCATCTGATGATCATGATAATTGGGCTAACAATGGTGATGTTGATAAAAGTGATACTGGTTGTGAGGAAGGTGATGATGTTTTTTTTTGTAATGGCGATGGTGGTTGTAATCATGATGAAGGTGATACTTGCGATGATGGTGGAAGTAGTGATGATGATGAAGATGAAGATTTTGTTTGTGATGATGATGGTGGCAGTAGTGATGATGAAGGTGATACTTGTGATGATGGTGGTGGTGATGAAACTGTTACTTGTGATGATGGTGGTGGTGATGAAACTGTTACTTGTGATGATGAAACTGTTACTTGTCATGATGGTGGTGGTGATGAAACTGTTACTTGTGATGATGGTGGTGGTGATGAAACTGTTACTTGTGATGATGGTGGTGGTGATGAAACTGTTACTTGTGATGATGGTGGTGGTGATGAAACTGTTACTTGTGATGATGAAACTGTTACTTGTGATGATGGTGGTGGTGATGAAACTGTTACTTGTGATGATGAAACTGTTACTTGTGATGATGAAACTTTTACTTGCATGTGATGATGGTGGTGATGATGAAAGTGATGGTGTTTGTGATGGTGGTGGTGGTGATGATGATAACTGTCTTGGCCTTGGAAAAATCTGTCATGAACTTAAAACTGCAAATACAATTCTTAGACACCAGCTGTTATGTGTGAACACTGAGTTAAATGAAGCAAGATTTGGAGCAAATGTCATTGCAAATAATGATGATAAAACATGCTTCTATACAGGTCTTCCAAGATTTGCATTGTTCCTAACATTTAGTGACATTGTGTAACCATACTTCAGATCACACAAAAAAGCAGAGAATAGTTTTGTTACTTGTTTGGTTAAGTTACGGCTCAATCCTCCATTCAAAGATCTTGCATACGGTTTTAATCTTCATCTTGCATCAGTTAGTAATTATTTTCATGTGTATAGACATTTTGTATGCCAATCTTCAGCAACTTATTATATGGCCTGATGCAGAACTACTGAGGGAAAAATTGCCAGCTGTATTTAAGCCTTATTTCCAAAAATGCAAGATGCATATTTGACTGTTATGAAGTCTTCATTGAACGCCCGCTTTCAAGCAAGAGCTGCCACGTATTCAAATTACAAAAAGCATATTACTGTCAAGGTTTTCATTGCAGTGGCACCAACTGGGTCAATATCATTTATCTCAAAAGCATTGGGGGGGGGGGGGGGGGGCTGCTGAGTGTGATAAAGTCATCACACAGAAATGTGTGTGGTTTTCTTGACATGATAGAGGGGGGAGACTTGGTTCTTGCTGATCGTGGATTTAATATTGCAGATGAGTTACTTATCAGGGGAGCAAAGCTTGAGATTCCTGCTTTCACGAAAGGAAAAAAGCAGTTATCAGACTATCTGCACCAGAGATGTTGAAACGTCCCGCCAAATAGCTCATGTATGGATTCATGTGGAACGTGTCATTAGACAAATGAAACAAAAGCTCACTATACTACAAGGTACATTGCCTATTTCATTGATAAAAAGACCAGCAGATACAGATGTGGCCACCATAGACAAAATTGTAATTGTTACTGCAGCCTTAGTGAACTTATGTAATAGCGTTGTAACATGAATTATAACTTATATGTATTGCTTTTAAATTATACATTCAATTTTGATCTACAAGCATCACAATACCACTGAGAATCAGGGTCTGGGTCTTCTGTTAGTCCAACACACTCATAATGAAACCATTCTCCTGTACACCCTAGAGCATTGCAAGCAACCATTGGTCCAAAGGCTTCACGATTGCAAATGCAGTACACATTTGTACTGTTTCTGCTTGATCAGTTGTGGTTGGATCAAGGCTTCGTGTCAACAGTTCTGGTAGGATGTATTTTGCAAACAAATTTCAAACACTGGACGCAATTCTTCAAAAAAATTGCCATCAGCTGTATCCTGGTGATGAATAGCCCTTTTGTTGTCCAACAGATAAAGTCACAGTATGGTTTCTTCCAGATGGCCATCTGCCCTTGTACTTGATAGTAGTAGTCATGTTTTTTGTCCAGTGCATGTGACTTCACTGCCAACTTTGTGGAGGTAGAAGGATTCATCCTCTATCCTGGCTGGTTGACTATTCCAATACTTGAAAGGGCATTTGATCTCCAGCAGACCTTTACCACAACAGCCGCAAGAAACAACATCATCTGGGGTTGCAGCCAGGGATGGTTGCCTAGTGCACACTAGAAGTCCAGCTGGATTGACCTTGAAAGTTGCATGCTTAACTGCCATAATGTTAGCATACGCCTCATGTGCTTCTTGCTCGTGTTCAATACCCCATTTAATGGCTGGAACATCCCTATTAGAGCCTGAGTATTGCATGATTTTTTTAACTAAAGAGCTAGGAAATGTTTTCTCACGACATTTGGCAACACGTCCGAATACAGATGCAGTAATTCTTCCTACTCTATGTTCGAGCCATAATGGTGTGCTAGCCTGACCCCTAGTTGACCTCTCTAAATAGCATGCCACTTCCGGAGTGTGGTATGTTGAATAAGGTCAGAAAGTTGTTCCTTTGGAAGAAGACGATTGTGACCATTGTACAAATATGATAGAGGTTGAGGAAGTCTGGTTTCCATAGCACTGCATGCTGATATACATGCCTCTGTACTGACACTGGAGAGAACAGTAAAAATAACAGCAGAAGGATTAGCTCTATGCAATGACTTTAGAATGGATTGCATGTCCACAACCTTGAAAACCTTCTGTCTAGTTGTAAGTGATCGTTGTAGTTGTAATGGGAGCCTTTTGTAGAGTTGTTGGTTTCAATCGCTTAGGATGGTAAGTCAATGTCCACTACCAGAGCTGGATTAATCTACAATATATAGTATGCTAAATGAATATCATACATGTAGGTGAAGAAAATGAATGTACATACCTTTGTTAAAAATGTCTGATTCCATGTGCATGGAAGTGATGTGCAGGTTACAGATTCCATTCCAAGTCTTACACAGGCTTTCCACCTAGTACCTTAAAGAGTACTGTGCCAATGTGTGAGCACACTTCTCCCAATCTATTAACATGAAATGATTGTCCTTAAGCGTATACAAAATCCTAAACATAACCAGCCATACATGTACAGCGAGCTGTAACAACAGTTCCACATTGTTTCTCAACAGCTACCCATGGTTGGTGGGGCTTTTCAGACAGGCGCAGTGATGGGTTTACAAGTGCTTTCAGAAAGCAGTGTTTATTTTTGTGCCCAAGGCCATGATAAAGTACAGCACGCACCCAACCATTAGATAAATAAGGAGTATTCTGTAACAGAACTGGGGACACAAAAACTTCCAACCCCTAAGTAGAGGTGGAAATTATTTGAGTGACAATTAACCTTTGATAGTAGTTGTAAGCTTCGAGACTCTTAAACGCCTTCAGCCTTTCTCTTGTGTAACCTCCGGGTGTTTCAATAAAGTAGGTATAAATACTGGGGTAGTCAACTGGAGGCCACTTAGAAACATCATCTACCCAATGCTGGTCAGGTATGCCAAATGGATCACAGTATATTCCTAGTCCATACAGACATTGTAGCTTTTTGTCGTATCTCTCTTTATCGCTAGGAAACAGCTCGTTGTAATACGTGCTCGCGTTGTTCATAATGTACTGTGGCGTGCGCGTCACACTATTTAATAATGCAATGACATAAAAATAGTTAGGACACCAAAAAACATGGCGGCGAGTGTTGTGAACCTTCCCGGGATGACACTGCAACCGCTCTATACCGCATGCTCAAGGCAATCTTGGAACAGCCTAGAGCATCGCTTTGTGACCCTGCGGGTCTGGTATTGAAGCTGTGTCGTAAGCTGTTAAGTGTTCGTTTGATGTCGAAAAACCATAGAGAACGGAAGGTGTCACTGTCACTGTCACCCGTCCCCAAAAAAACCCTCCTCCTCCTTCTTCTGTTATTAGACTGCTTGACAGCGTTCACAAAGATCCAGCAGGGGGTCACTTTGGAGTTCTTAAACGTTATATATACGAATTCACTACCATTCTACGTGTATAAGCATGTAAAATCATGAGATCGATCGTGTCAGAGATTGTTATTTGATTTATCTATGCACTCAGTTGTATAGCAGCTTAAGAGAATTCACTGTATATATATAATGTCTTTCTTAGAATTTGAAGCAGTCACTGGTAATTACTTTCTGATGTATTTCTTCACTACATTCATGTATGTAGGCAAGAGAAGGCGGCCAAACGGTAATATTGGAATGGAATGGCCTCAGATATTGCTAACTATTACAGTAGTAGTAGAACACAGCAAGATCTTATATGATCTGAACTCCACAACAATTAAGTGCTTAAGCTAGTGCATTAACAGTAATCGTAGCTTTGATTCCTTCTAATGGTTACTTATATCACCAATTATTACAAGTGCGCATTCTCAACCCTTAAAACCTTTCAGATTACTACATACCTGTAGCCTTCATAATTGCACTAATCCATTTATTGTCCTCCTGACTTTCTGCTGTACCCACTGGCTTGACCACTTCAACTGCATTCACTGAACTTGAGTCAAAAGCAGAAGCAGTGGCTGCAGATTCCTGAGGTTTTTCGTTAGGTGCTATATCAATAGCCTCAGATTTTTTCTGAGGTTTTTTTGCTTTGAGCTTTCGTAATTTCAGCAATAATCTTAACCAGGTCTTCATCATTATGAACCACACTCCATGTATCGTCATCCGACTTCATAATGGCCCGTGAAATTGAGACATCTCGTGACTTTGAAATTGCACGAGCAGGGTTCTCAGCTATTCCAGTACTTACACGTCTCTCTGGAAGTTCCTTGTTTAAAAGCAGGTGCTTAATCGAAGTCTTTCCAACTCCTGCAGCTCCAACTATAAGACATTTGATGACTTTACGTTTAACAGATCCCGTGTTCATAGCATCAGCATACAGTTTCTTTAGATCTAATAAGTATGATTGAAATGGTGTATGTTATACATAAAAGTGAAAATATATCAAGGACTGATTTTACAGTAAACATATACGAACTATAATTTACTTACATTATATATGTAATTGTGATATGGCTAGGAGAGAAAGTACCCCTCGTAAACAGTATTATCACTAATTTCGATGTGCTTCTTGCTGATTCAGAACTGAAATTTGATGCATGTATAACGTGCTGTATATCCATGCATCACATCTGGTCGGTAAATTAGTGAGGTGAAAGGGATACCAGGAATCCCGGCCCGTTGTCCTCTTATGCACTGTGACATGATGTGATTTGTGAGGAAGTGGGAGAGATCTCGGGCTACTGACTAACAAATTTCATGATCCTTAATTTCATTTTGAATGGTCGGCATAGTTCGGGTTGCATAATACCATTACAATGCTCACTGTGTATTTATGTACATGTACATCTATCGGAAAAACTTCCATATATTAAGTCATTTCACGCGACTTACGACTCCCAACGATCCGATCGTTTAACTTGTTGTGACTAAAAGACAAAAATGAGCAGTTTCGTTGTTGTTTTATGTCGCAAAACCGCACAGTTGCAGAGAGCAAAATGGTACTGCTAGTCCTCGTACCCAGTCCCGGAATTATCACGGGAGAGGAATATTGGCGCCAGTTATATAAACATTACCTTATTAGGAACTCCTATCTCTGATACTGTATGTAAGTGATTATGTAGCAAATACCCTAAATCAGTAAGAGGATGTAGGAACATTTTGGGCCAGATTGTTTCCCTACATAGTATGTTACAGAGTGCAATATCATTATGAGCCATACATGTAGTATTGAATACATTTTGCGTCAAGAATTGTAATTTGGCTGTGTCGATGGAAACTAGCTTCTGAACAAAATACTCAGTAATACCAAGCGGAGAGCAGAGCTGAAAAGAAGCTGACCGCTGAACATAAAAAGTATTAAGCAGAGCCAGAAAAGAAATGAGTTGCTAAAAGGCAACGGTATTGGAAGAGTTCTGAACCTTGGTTGCTTTGCGGATAGAGTGCTATACGGGGAGCCTAAATCAGGGTTGCCGAAGGCCAGCCAGCCTGTCAGGCCGGACCACGCCCACCCTAAGCATCATGCAATATTTTAGACGGGATTCTGATTAAAAACTCAATCATCAACTATTATTGACGTCAAATGGTACATACAAATCCTTGATTCCTAATTACATTTTTTTATTTTGTCAACTGCAATCATATTCACTATACACAAGTATTATAATATCTTATTACGGAGGATTTGGTGCAATCAATAAATATATACGAAGTAGTGAAATGACTTTACACATTCACCAAATGCACGATTTGGCATCTTTGCTGCATCTGTTGTGAGCGAAACAGAACTGGATTGTCCTTCAACTTGAACATCATATCCTCATACAACTCATCTATAATTTTGGTGACTTTTGTCCTGCCAGGCATCTTAAAGGAACCTCTTAAAATGCATGCAACAAATTCACTGAAAGTTAGACTGCCAACAAGAACTGGGGGAAGTAAATTTTCGCACCATGCATGTGCTAAGAGTTTCATGGCTTTATCCTGCTCATTTTTTGTGAGAGGCGGGATTTGGGATGTAAAATACTGCTCCAGCTGCGATTTCTTGGCTGTTAGAATTGTCTTTTCTTTTTTGGAACAAACTACTGAGTCTTCTTTCTTTAATTGATCCTTGTGATTCCGTTCAATGTGCCTAAAAAGAGTAGAGTCCCTGGCGAACGGCTTGTGGCAATAGTCACACCAAGCTTTATCCGCGTAACTTTTCTCCTTCGATGTATGGACCTTGAAATGGGACCAGACAGCGGATGTGTTAGTGCTACCGCTAAGCTTTCGCATAGGTAGAAATCTCACAAGCTCCTCGGAGTTGTATTCCCACAGATCGGGGTTAGGACAAGGTTTGAGGTGATGAGTGGAAGGCAGAGGAGTGTTTAAAGATGATGGACCAGGAGAATTGTCGATCGACATAGCAGAGGCAAAATCACGTTGCATGCGTATCAATTATTTGAACACCGAATAATTTATAATTGATTGGCCTGACAGGTCGGCCTATCAGGCCAGGCAGTCAGGTCGGCCGGCCTCAGGCCAGACCCCTGGCTGGCCTACGGCAACCCTGGCCTAAATATACAATGGAACCCTATCGAAATAGTACTATCGATAAAGTCACCAAAAGGTATGTCGTATACACGTACATGTGCCGGTAGCTTCCTACGGTTACTATGCTCTTACTACGCGATGTGTGATGATGATCAATATTGCACTAAGGTGATCACGTGACAACTTGTGTCTATACATTTAGGTAACATGATACCCCCTCCCCCACAATGCCCAAGCTGTTGATTGATGAAGCCTAATGCATGTTTTGGTTCAGTAGAGTATAATTATGACAGCAGACAAATCCTCTGTTTACATGAGGTGGCTAGTTTGCTTGTTATTGCAGGACTTCTGTATTTAAAACCTCACTATGTGGAATCAATTCCACCAGGCAACGTACATTTTTTTCAAGATTTCGAATTGTTTGATATTCTAGAAGACACATTGTGTCTTGCACACTGAGAATCAAAATATCTGCCATGGAGTTGTAAGGCTCTGAACTTTAATTAGCCACACATTTCAATGCAAGTGTTACATTTCTATTTAGTGTACTGGAATGTTATAATGTATGCACTAGGTTCCTTTTCGCAGAAAGGATCCAATTTTCTATCGCCACCTTGTGTATCAGCATAGGAGGTTAAGGTTTAAAGAATTCATGCATGTAGTACCGTAATTGTAATTGATTATTAACAGCAGACTATGGGACTGCAATAGAACCTTCTAGACTAACAGGCACGTGAGGCAGACTCTTTTAAGTGTTGGAGTTGTAAGTATGAGTCAGTTGGCAACCCGGAGTTAGCTAGCTGGACTATTGAGGCTCTATCCGTCACTCCCTCTCTTCTGGACTTGGTCATTCCAAGTATGGAGTTGTATATGCTGTACTTGTATAACTGTTGGGTGTGTTTACAAGTCGGGATATTACTATGCATTTCAGATACATGGTTTTGTGGCTGTACACTTAGTAGTCATAACTGCTGACAATATGAATTCATGTATTCACCCACTTCACTTCTGTAGCTTCTCGGGTGTATATAGCATGCTAAAGATGGTCTTAGAAAGGCTATTCTATGTGGCTAGGATGCCTTTTGCAAGACTCATCCAGCTGTTATTGATGTTAGTCATTAGTGTAGTTGCATTGCTATAATTGAGGCCAGTGAATCACTACATGATTGATGTTAATGCTACTAATGCAATTAAGATAGCAGGTAGTGACATTCTAGCTGGGGTAAGGTAACATACTGAGTTTACATTAATGTACATTATCATGTGTACAAATATTTACTTTTCTGTTTCAAAGTTCCAATCATAGCATCCTTTTATTAGGATGATCCTGTTATGAGGAGATTGCAAGCATATGTGAGGCGAGGACATGAAAGACGATGTGGCCAAGGTGACAGAGGACAGACGATGTTGTCTATCATACTGAGGCTGTAAACAGCAACGTATGGTCCAGGAACGAGACTTTGCACAACTTCTATGGTACTGTATGTCCTTTGTGTTGAATTGTATGAATACAAATCCATGTCTGAAACAAGTAACTAAAAACATTCTCTGTGAGAAAAATGGTGGTATATAGTATTTGAAGTTAATAGTGGTTGTAAAAAGCACATAAACAAGGGTCTAACAATAATAGAAAATGTAGTGGTCCTATATTTAGCACATGTGTAGGATATTACGCTATTCGTGTGCTAAATTTAGGACTATTACATTTTCCCTTATTGTTAGACCCTGCTTTTTGCATCTCTATTGCTATATTTCTCAGAGAATGTTTTTAGTTACTTGTCCACATTACATTTTGCTTCCTCCCTCATCCCCCTCACAAGCCACAGGGCAGTAGGAAATGAATGTGTAAGCCCTGCTTGGAATGGATGAATGAGGGATGAAGTGAAGGAAATGTGAAAATTGTACATCCCAGTCTCCCACCTTCATACATATCACACACCATCCCAGATGTCCACTCACCTTCACACCATCTTATCATGACTCCTCCCACCTATACATCACCCATGCAATGATGACTCATCCCATCCTCACGCCATCCCCTGATGCCTCCTCACTGCGAACATGATATATGACTAACCTGCAACAGGTTTTGTTGGTGGGTGTAAATTCTGTGATGTCATTGAATGCCAATCTAGAAACATTGATGAAAGAAATATTTATAACATACAAAGAAAATTGCAAAGTTTTGCTAAATTCGTGAAATCATCACACTGCAGTTTGTATTACACTTCTCCCTTGACTGTATTCACAATCAACACAATAATCACTCATAATCGACAAAGAGAACTATCATTATGTTCACTGTTAGTGAACTCTGTATAATGACCTATCATGCAATGTACTATGTGAGGCTACTATCGCTCCTTGTGCAACCCATGCTAAAAATACCGATTGCAAAAATACATGCTCAAGTTGCTTGAACTAAAACTGAGAATACTTATTGCCTTCACACTGGATGTCACATGACATTGGAGGAGAGGTAAAATATGATCAAAAGTTGATTATGAACAAGAACATAATTTAAATGGTAATTAGATTAGCAAAGCCATGGGCATCAAGCAACCTAGCCATTTTACATGAATTTTGTTATCTCATTCCCACCATATGATCTATTATGTGACCCGGCCATGTGGTCTCCCATCTGATCCCCATGTGATCCACAGTACCAACAATAGGTTGGGAGGGTTCTGGTCTCTTGCAGATAGGTAGGAAGTGGATCTTCTTCATTTGTATAAAAAGGACGACCACCTCCACACTACCCCCAACACCATAATCCCCTAAGCCAACATTATCAAATGATTATGAGCATACTGACAACTAGTTAACTCTAAAGATCACATGACCACACAACACGTACCAAACAGTTCCCTTCTCTGTAGCTCCAAATCATTAGCAATTCCTTCCATCCCTATTTTACGAATAGCAGATGCCAATACACTAAGGGTAGGAACAGAGTGATCAGGTGGTGCCCATTCCAACCATCTCCTCAGCATGGCTGCATAATAGTCTTCATCACAAGAGCAACCTGGTATCTTTACTATAGCATCCAGCTCCTTAATTATAAACCCTAGCTCCATTCCAATGGCTCTCCAACTGGCAGTAGCCTGCCTTGTTATTTTAAATAGCTGGTCAAAATGTTCCCAGCACAGTGTTGGGTATGAATTCCTTTTTATAATGGGTGGAATCTTTCTTATAGTGGGTGAAGCCTTTCCTGCAGTGGGTGGAGCTTTTCCTGCAGTTTGTGGTGCCTTTTCTGAAGTGGGTGAAACCATTCCTGCAGTGGGTTGAGAGATGTACATCTGAGTGAGCTGCTGCACACCAAAGACCAGTACATGTGGTGAGGTACACTCCATAGACCCATATGTAGGGTGTCAAACATACCCGACACCAACAAAAACTGCAGGATAGCTTCCCTCTATTTATTGGTTGGGATGTGACTGATGGACATGTAGCTTTGTGATGGATCAAACTAGCTGTAACTTGTGTGTGCTGACCACCACTAGTGCTAAGCTGCTTTCTTCAAGCTTTTTCAATTGCTAGCTCATCCAATCCGCCCTATTACAACCCATTATACCATGTACATGTGCATACAGTACAATTCAATGTCTTTAGGTCATCGCATTAACTTTTCAAGGTCATATTTACAGAGCCACCATTAACCCTTTGTTTTCCGCTGAGAGATCCCTGACATGTACAAGTAACTCAACATGGCTGGATCAAGACCCAGCTCAATTTCAAGATGCTTCCAGTCCACCACACCACTTACTGTTGTAAAATGTTTTTGTCAGTGATTTGTTAAGGTTCTATGATGTAAAGTGACAATTGTCACATGTTCCTCACAGCACTTTCAGCACAGATGTATAGTCACATCTATCACTACTATATATATCCGCAACGTACTGTACTAGCCACACTCATAACCCACACCACCACATCCTACATCATCCATCACACACCCTCACCATCTCCTCCAGACCGAGGGTAGTCTTCCATGTTCCCAGACATCAGAAGTAGCAGGGATAACAGATGCGTTGCCACAGTAACACCCTAGCTTGCAGTAATATTGCGCAGCTAGATGGGGATGCTAACGAGATCAGAAGTACAGATGTTCCTGAACAGGGGAGATGTAAGAAAATGATCAAGCACATACAAGCTCCGACAGTAACCTCATGCAGAGTATTCTCCTACGCCCATCTTTCGGTGAGGGTACACGAATTAAACATTCAAGCGTGATGTCGACTAGGACAACTTGCTAACGTTAAAATAAGGTGGTTTTTTCCCTAGTCGGGCGGGCCTACTACCGCGTTTGGTCGGCCAAACGAGGTAGTACGCCCGCCCGACTAGTTTTTCCCTTGACTGAGACAGAAGAATTCACTGATTCACAGCAGAGCACATGCACTGTGCATGTACTCTGCTGTGAATCAGTGAATCTCAGTCAAGAGTGGCAATGCGTACATGTGTGTGCGCGCGTGCATGATGCACATTCGCAAGCGCGCACACATGTACACATTGCCACTCTGCTGCTAGAGTACCTAGATCATTCAATTTCTGTGCTAGAATCGGCACAAAATTAGATCCGCCCATTGTGTGCTCATCACACGTGACGCTTATTAATATGCGACTCAGACCCTCGGCCCCAGGACCCGCTACGTAATACCCTGACATAAATAGACCACGTGTCTAAGGCAGTCTATGCAGCGCAAGGTGAGATGGAGTGCACACAGGACTTCATTGAAGCGGTAGATCTCATGGTGCTGGGCAATGGACGAGAAGTGTTCATGGTGCATGCATGAATTCTCCGCGGAGGGTCCCGTTGAGTGCGTGCATCGTCGTCCATGAGAACGCAGAAATAGATAGAAGCAAATGTCGCACCATTTTGAACGTCCTCCTATTGTCAACCGAACGGTTAGCTCTGATAATCCACTGCTTACAATGCTAGAGTTCTGTGTAGGATTGGATCCGTGGGCGTGGTCTTCGTTTTATATATGTTCCTCAGCAGGCCGGGTCGAGATCCATAAGATTATAATCTTATGGATCTCGACCCGGACTCGGTGATAAATTCGTTTCCTTCAAGAAAGAATCGAAAAGCACCTTTGTAGTATTTTGTTCCATGCATCATTTGCTCAATTATGCACAATTATGTTTGTTGAAGAAACTACCGGTACTGCACCATAACACGAAACGGCATGTGTTAGCTATCGGTCCATATGCATGCAAGTTAGAGATGTGATGAATCAGGTTTTATGGGGCCTATGGGGCCCTAAACGCTCTGTTACCCTGGGCCTCACTACCCTTCTCACAGGCCCTTGTTACAAAGTGTTATTGAGAGAACTTGTTTGCAAGAGGGAACCTTCTGCTCTGCTCATTGTAACCAATAATTGTATTCCACTGTTTGACTCTTAGCAACAAATTGAGTTGCCATCCTTTATTATGATTTGCAACACAGTGGCACACTTTTAAATAGATTTTTCTGGTTCAGGGGAGGGGGTGGGCGGAGAGCCTTCTAACAATAGCATGTTAGGTTACCTACACCATCTTGACCATTAATGGTCGTCAAGTTTTCATAAATATAGCAGAATCCTAGCCGTTCACATATTCGTGAGTCGAGTAATCCGTGGTCACAACCCTCACTCTTGCAAGGGAAGAGTTAGAACACACATCAGATGAATACAAATAACCCGCGCTACAAGAAACATATCCAAGATGAGTTTGAATCGGTCTACATGTACATGCACGCTGTATGAGATCTGTTGTTTCATTGCTATCTAATGTACAGAATTCAACAGACCACAATTATGCAGGTGTGTACGTTCATGCACATGTACATTTTGTGAAAACAGTGTGAGATAAGAACCCAAAGTCACTGCAAGTGGTACAGCTCAGTCTTTGTGTGCATGTGCTAGTGTGTCTGTGTGTGTGTGTGTGTGTGTGCGTGTGTGCGCGTGTGTGTGTGTGTGTGTGTATGTGCGTGTGTGTGTGTGTGTGTGTGTGCGTGCGTGTGTGACGAATATGGTGTACAAGCTATTTACAGAACAATGACTACGTAGTATGCATGGCATTGCCGAGTGGGCGTGATAGGAATGAAGTTAGCAAGCAAATGTGGAAAGCTTTATAATACACTACTAGGGAAGGGTGGGTACCGAAGTGTGATGCGAGTGCTTACGCACGTCGTGATGCATCCGCGACGTGGTAGGCGGCAACAACCATCAGGCTGACAACCCTTCACTTGGATCCGTTAATTCGGTACATCGTCATACGAAGTGATAACTCTGACCCGATAGCTATAGACTGAGACAAATGAAAAAAGAAACACTGAGTTGCGAACGGCTATAGCTTAGTTGAGAATGCATGGAAGTGATCAAAATTCATGTTGGAATGGGAGAATGGAACTCGGGTTGCCTGCAATTCATGGCACAAATCAAGCGGGAAGTGTCTATTATCTTTGCACACCTGTATCTCCTTAACGGATAGAGTAAAAATTAACGAACAGAACAAATAGGTATAGGTCCCCTCTACATATGCAAATCGAATTTAAAGCGATTTTATTACTCCTGCCGAAAGTTATGACGGGTTCGTACCCATGGGGTATCAGACGTTGCAATACTATTACGGAGCAAGTGCAAGACCCCACAATGTACTTTATCGTAGAAAAATGGTGTAGTATGAAGTCTAGAAAATAGGACGTTGATAGCGTTTACCGTTCGGAAGTTATAACAATTTGAACGCAAAGGATTTTTATCAAAGTGCTCAGAGCTTGGGTGGGTGTGTGTACCTTTGGCAGTTGAGGCTTATGGTTGTTGGGGTCCTGAAGCACAGACAAACCTTTCTCGACTTGCGGCGCGCCTTGCAATTAGATCAAATTGTTGCAAGTCCCAGGCCACTTTGGCTCTCTATGGCAGGTTAAGCCTGGTCCTAGTTAGAGCGAATGCCAAAGCTCTGCTGTCCCGTTCGACTCATGGCAACTGGATGTTAGTCGCCTCACCTTCTCCGTTCCAGTGTATTGTTTTTGGTGTAGTAACATTGTGTAGCTTAAAACAATAATAATAATAATTGTACATGTATTTGTGTATTCACTTGTATCAGTTTATTAATTTAATTATATTTGGATCACATTTTGTTACCACAAAATTATACTTCAGTTACAGAGAATGTTAAAATTCTCTCTGCCTGCATGTAGTACCCCCTCGCACATCAGCGAAACAGAACCAACATACGATTACATGCATGTCGCTAAACTAAAAGGACCCACAGATAGTAATTAAGGCCAGTATCCATTAACGAACACTTCACATACTATAGTGCACAACTTACACTGCTTTCATATAATCAATTGGATATGGTAGCTAATTTAAGTATTTGATAGGAGTAGTAGTGCTTACGGACAATTGGAGTGTTCGCCACTCCCAAAGCCACTAAGCTTGATTGATATAATGAACCCAGTACATTGAATTATAAAGAAATAATTGCTATTCTCTAACAGCATGATTGCAAGTGGATCTGTATTACATACCTTTCAGATACTAACTTGCTTGCACCAGTCGAACCCACTAGTTGTGTTTACCAACTGATAGATAAGCTTACGTCATTAATTGAAATAGTTAATTAATAGAACATTGTGTGCTTAGCACATTCTTTACTGATACTGTATATACAAACTTTGGCATTAAATCTTTTGCGCCGCATTATAGAAGTGAAGGGTGGCAAACACTCTACCCTGGCAGACAAACCTGGACGCTACCCTAAATACCGTGTTCTAGCAAAGAACGTTAACGGGTTGCACAACGTTAATTCGAGTAGTGTGAACACGGTGTAAAAATAGTAGTAAAAGGTGACGATGGACTATCAGAGTCAATACTCGTAGTAATGTGGAGATACCTTCTAACTAATTCACTACGTTAATATAAACATGTATCATGTCACTTACTGTCCTGGTCGACTCCGTCACCACACTTCGGCCCTACAATTTGTCTACGTAAGTACAGCTGGCTTTCGAGACTATACCTGGATTATTTGACCACTTTGGGGCCGTCCATAAAGTACGGCACGCACTTTTGGGAGGGAAGGGGGTTTGTGACTAGGCGGGGGGGGGGGAGGGGGGAGGAGTTATGATGTCACCATTCAAATTATGCGCAAGAAAATTTTCGCCGTGATTTTATTTCACTGTTCCAATCATACGTGAAGACGAATCTTAGAAAACCAAGCAAGGCTGTCAGAAATCCGTCGTCGAACTCTGGACGCAAATGAAGCAGTCACTGCAGGAAGGTGACTTGCCTAGCCTTAGTCTCGTACCCAGACCCCACATACGTCACAGCGTACATCACCGCGGTGATGTAATCCACCCGCAGCTGAGGTCTGGGTGGGACACTAGCCTAGCCATATTGATACGTTGCTCAAGAAATGAATCTATCACCATGAAGAACGATATAATGTTTCGGGTGCTAAGAAGCCAAACAAATGCCCAAAATTTACCGCTTTTTTCCGTATATTTGATAGTATCCGCCGAGAAGTGCCATTCCATCAGGGCATGAGCTCCATATTTTAGTTTCCGGAAAATTTTGGTCCACTTTTCGAGTACGTAAAGGGTCATTCCATCCGGGCACGATGCTTCACGAAGATCCGTATATCAGGAAAGGGTCATTCCGTCAGGGCACGAGGAAATACTAAGCCCCAAAACTTTTCCGTATATTTAAATATCCGGAAAATTTCTGGCCTGTTTAGGGTCATTGCTTTAGAGCACGAAGCATGACGAGGCCCAAAAATCACCAAGTTATTCCACATACGTTGCAGTCCCGAAATGGGTCGCCCCATCAAGGACTGGTCGAGGCGTCGTATTCTTCTATCAGCTTTTGAACTTAGCATAGCAGTTGATATATAGCTGCATGTGTGTTTTTTTTAATTTATTTATTTGTTGTTTGCCAGTCTGGCCAGAGATAATATATTATCTCAGCTCTGGCCACACGAGACATGCCCTGCGATGTACCTGTAAACACTTAAATATAAATATTCACTTGCATAATTTACATGCAGTGCGTACGTTTCTGTTGCGTAACCGATGTACATGCAGTTGTTTGAATCAGAGGTAGTACGGGGATGCATGTTTTCGTTTCCAAACCTTTGTGGGACGGAACCACTACAGTCTGCCCTCGTTAAGAGCGCACCCGTTATAAGTCGTTTAAAGCGCACGGGCTTATATTCATAATTATCGCGGGTAAGACATGAGCTCAATGTGGTAAAGACACTTGTAGCTGGCTAAAGCCAAGGACTGTAGTACATTCATGAAACATCTAGAAGTCCGCGCCATGCACAAATATAAAACTCGCTTGTTCTAACATTATTGCTATCTGGGGACATGACAGAGGCACAAGGTTCGAGCAAAAAGACTCAGGCCTGAGCTAACCGTTGACGAAAAGCGGATAATATAGCTTCCAGAGTTTGTGGGAGACAATATAGCTATGTTCTCTGAAGAGGGGGACCCGAACATTGCTGCAAATAGAGCATGGATAAAATCCAGACTCTTACACCAGAGATGCTAAAAATACCACAAGTATAAGTAATATTCATTCGCTGATTATTAACCACCCTCGTTAGAAGCGCAATCTAGGGCTCAATTATGGTAAGAGCGCAGGAAACAAACGTGGCGCTTAACGGGGGCAGCCTGTATAGTGATTTACAGAATTGGTCGGCGTATTTATTTTCTATCAACCGTTAAATTAAACTGATATTTTAGATCGCATGTATTGGAACCTCTTTCTTTTCAGTATGAAACACTGAAGTGCAATAGATGATTGTGTGGCCACGGATGTTACTGCAACTGCCGGAAGACTCATGGGGTACCCAGTACATCAAGTGTGCCAGGACAACTTACTACATTATAGAAGTGCCATTAGCTGCATGGCACTTCTAGTGCATGGTTTTGTCGCTCTTACCATAATTGAGCCCTAGATTGCGAGGGTGGTTAATAATCAGTTAATAATGGAGATTCAAAGCTTCTGGTACAACGCTTCTTGCAAGGGTACCTCGCCCTGACTACACCTATGATGTAGTCGAAGCGGGGTACCCCTTCGACCCCAGCAATGGGTTATGTGGAGCGTTGTACGCTTCCCCATATAGGGCCCCAGAAGCTTTGAATCTATTCTTTAACTTACAGTGGAGATCATGGTAGTTGATCGAAAAAAAAAAGACACTAATTTTAGGTTCACTTGATTTTAAAACAATAACTACATATGATATTCAGAATTTAAAAATACCAATGCATGTGGTAAACATTTATCTATAAGTATTAATTAAAAAGGGCGTGTCACTTGACTATTGCATCCAACTTTCATTTTCTGTGACCCCAGTCTTCTCAAACGATTTTTCATAAGTATCTTCGTTCAGGGTCAACGAATCGAGATGATTATTGTAATGTAGCTCCAGCATAAACTTGCAAACCTTTTGGCCGAGCAGAATTCTGTACCCGGTAAACTGTTTGCGCATTTTCGAGCGACGCGTGCCTTTTAAGGGCTGAAAGTGTTGGGCATTTATTTTATCGAAACGCTCGGTTCATGACAAGTATAGCTTCCGGTTGTTCCGATAGACGTCTAGGGTATCGTTGGAGTTGCTGTTTTGATACAAAAGTTTTTTTTTCTAATTTTCTTGTGTGTTTTGTGTTTTGTTCTATCATCAATATGTATGTGCGTATGAAATATGGGACAGTTCACGCGAAAATGATAACTCGCATTGATATATAAAATGTTATATAAATGCTTCTCGTGTGAAACGCTATATCTTCCGAACGGTTAACGCTATCAACATCCTATTTTCAACACTTCATACCACACCATTTCTCTATGGCAAAATATGTTTTGGGGTCTTGCACTTGCTCCTTGCCAGTATTGCAACGTTCGATACCCCCACCGGGTTCAAACCCGCCATAACTTTCTGTAGGAGTAATCAAATCGCTTCAAATTCGGTTTTAGGTGGAGAGGTCCTATATCTATCTATTTGTTCTGTTCGTTAATTTTTATGCAATCCGTTACGGAGATACAGTTGAACAAACTACGTGCACATTTTCGCGCTCGTTTCGCGCCAATGATTTGGGCAAATTGCGCTCCTCTCAATGTATGGGGAGGCGGGGATTATTACATTGGCGCGAATCAAGCGGGAAAACGTGCACGTAGTTTCTCCGTAACAGATGGCATAAAAATTAACGAACAGAACAAATCGATAGGTATAGGACCTCTCCACCTACATACCGAATTGAAGCGA
>JABACO010000003.1:3391600-3438128 GCA_013339895.1 Ephydatia muelleri
TCCTCACACCATCTTTCATTTCCTCTTTCCCATCACCTTCCCATCACCAGAAAGCCACTCACTGTGGATCCAGCAGCTCCAGACCATAGGTTGGGTCATAGAGAGGCCATTGGTCCACCTCCCTCCCCTCCCCCCCACCTCCCTCCCCTCCAGAAAGCCACTCACTGTGGATCCAGCAGCTCCAGACCATAGGTTGGGTCATAGAGAGGCCATTGGTCCACCACGCTCAATGTGTCCTGCAACATCTGGGAGTGCCATTCCGGGACAGAGAGGAGAAAGAGGGGAAGTCCCCTCGGGTACTCAGAGAGGTGCTCTGCACAGAAGAACCTGTTGGACCAGAGGGTGCTGAAGGTCTGGTCTGGGAACTTGTGGAACCGGTCCTTATCGGCAGCTGAGCACAGGTATTGGATGATGGAGGTGGAAGGGGGTGGTAGTGATGGGATGCTGGTGGGAGGGGAAGGGTTAAATATCTGGCTGTGCAGAAACACCATTTAAAAAACACTTTCACACACACACCACATCAGAATGTGTACAAATACACATACATTTGTATATGCCAGACAGACACCAACGCACACACATACCACACATTTATTCCCAGACACCACACACTCACTCACACTTTCACACCCACACATTCACACTCACATTCACTCACATATTCCACTCACACAAACCTATCATGAAGGACCGTGTCTTGAATTTTGAGATTGGCCTCTTGTTCAGCAAATTCAATCTACATAAAGGTCACAACCAATATAATACCATGCAAGATCACATGACCTTCATCACAACCTCTACCGTAGATCACATGACCTTGATTACAACCTCTACCATAGATCACATGACCTTGATCACAACCTCTACTGTAGCCTCCTTCAAATACTAATATCATATATTTATATACATGTGTTACTTTTACATCAAGACTAAACAATATGGGAAGTTGCACCAAAATTGGAAGCATAGTACCATTGTCTTCTCCACGTCACATACACACTGTCTTCTCCACGTCACATACACACTGTCTTCTCCACGTCACATACACACTGTCTTCGCCACGTCACATACACACTGTCTTCTTCCGTCACATACACACTGTCTTCTCCACGTCACATACACATTGTCTTCTCCACGTCACATACACACTGTCTTCTCCACGTCACATACACATTGTCTTCTCCACGTCACATACACACTGTCTTCTCCACGTCACATACACACTGTCTTCTCCACGTCACATACCACTAATAGCTGCCAAAAGCATAACGTCCGTTCGTCCTTGTGAAATGTCTGATCGCCTTTAACTTTGATACGATCACTGTCTGAACACAGTAATATCCTTAGCTACTGCAAAACACACATCTACACACATGCACATACACACATGCACACACACACATCTACACACATGCACATACACACATCTACACACATGCACACAGCACATACACATACACATACACACACAAGCATACACACACATGCACACACACACTCGTTGCCACACGTACCTCAAGAATAGGACTTTTACGATTGGCTAGGTCAGAGGACGTGCAGTCCAATGGATCCGCCCCCTCTCCCACCCACATGCCCAAGAGCTGCGACCCTGCCACCAAGATCCTTCACCAGCATCAGGATGTGTGTGTGTGTGTGTGTGTGCATATGTGAAGGTTTGTGTGTGTACACATGTACATGTACGAGTGTGTATGTGCATGTGGGAAGATGTGTGTGTGTGAGGTGTGAGGTGTAGAAGATATGCAAGGACCACTCATAAATCACAGACAATAATAATCACAGGCAATAACCACAGTCAATAGCCACAGACAATAACCACAGGCAATAACCACAGCTAATAATCACAGGCAATAACCACAGCCAATAACCACAGGCAATAACTACAGCTAATAACCACAGGCAATAATGCCTACCCAGCATGGGTAAACAGTCTAGTTGCCACCCAGCCCATGGGCTTCCTGGACCAGCGACCCGTGGTGGGCTCCTGTTGGAGTCCATGCAGTGTGAAGCACAGTCTCGCCTCCAGGGGCACCTCGTCCTGAGGCACGTTCATGGTGATCCTGGGGAAGAGGGAAGAGGTGTGGTCAAAGATAAAAACTCGCCATACATGTACAGAGTAGCTCTAACCACCTGTCACTAGAGGGTCACCTAGGGTCAGAATTCTTCTCAAGAAAGAACCTTACCCTAATACTCTACCCTTCTCCACTGTGTCCCCATACTCTACCCTTCTCCACTGTGTCCCCATACTGTACCCTTGTCCACTGTGTCCCCATACTGTACCCTTCTCCACTGTGGCCCCATACTGTACCCTTCTCCACTCATACTGTACCCTTCTCCACACCCTACATGGGGTGGAGCTAGCTCTGGTACAGACAAGCACTAGTGGTCTGCCCCACTGGTTGGGTCTGGATGGTTCCTAATTCATGCTACTACTACACTCTACATGCCTTCACATCACCATCTGTGCATTCCATAATACAATCCTAGGTGACCTCTTGAGTGCCTGACTCAATAGCATCACCACACCCTTAACTACACACCTTCACTGCCACGCCCCTCACATGACCACACCCTTCACTACACACCTTCACTACACACCTTCACTGCCACACCCCTCACATGACCACACCCTTCTACACACCTTCACTGCCACACCCCCTCACATGACCACACCCTTCACTACACACCTTCACTGCCACACCCCTTACAATGGCTCAGTGCTACTGTATTATGGTAGGTAACACCCCTTTGGTGCTATGGTAACACCCCACACAGTAATACCTATTGGTGTTGTGGCAACACCCACTGGTGGCTATGGTAACACCATCACTGGGGCACTTACCATTTGTCCCAGACGATGGAGAAGGAAGAAGCTTCTACTCAGCTTGGCAGGAGGTGTGAAGGCACACTTGGAGAGTTGCTTGCCTCCATGATACATGCACACCTCCAGCTGGAAGGCCGAGTAGCTGCAGGAGGGAGGGAGCAGGAGATGGATGGAAGGGGAGGGAGTGAAGGGAGGGGGGGAGGATGGATGGAAGGGGAGGGAGTGAAGGGAGGGGGGAGATGGATGGAAGGGAAGGGAGTGAAGGGGAGGGGGGAGATGGATGGAAGGGGAGGGAGTGAAGGGAGGGGTGGAGATATGGATGGGAAGGGGAGGGAGTGAAGGGGGGGGAGATGGATGGAAGGGGAGGGAGTGAAGGGAGGGGGGAGATGGATGGAAGGGGAGGGAGTGAAGGGAGGGGGGAGATGGGGAGATTTGGTCACTCATGACACTTGCTACTGACATTTTTTAGCATCATAACCAGATATGGAAGCATCATAACCAGATATGGAAGCATCATAACCAGATATGGAAGCACCATAACCAGATATGGAAGCATCATAACCAGATATGGAAGCATCATAACCAGATATGGAAGCATCATAACCAGATATGGAAGCATCATAACCAGATATGGAAGCATCATAACCAGATATGGAAGCATCATAACCAGATATGGAAGCATCATAACCAGACTAAAGACCACAAGAGTACATCTTCATCTCGATAATGCACAACCATGCTTTGATGGTAGCCATAGTCTGATGCTGCTGTACATACAACCACAGACAACACAGGGCACCCAAACATAATTACACCACTTTGGTGTGGAGCTATATACAAAATGAACAAATTGACCATGTGTCGTTCCATCAAAGGCTGCCTGATTTATCATTTTTAAATCCCATTCATTAACAGTACAAATGCAAATGAGGGGCCCTTGTGATGTTGAGATTAAAACAATATCAAGATATCAAAACCACAAGGCAGACACTAAGAGGATGTTACCAACACCTGACACTTTTAGAGAGAGGAAAATAAGCCACGCCCTCCAATGCCCTACTGCAATGCAACCTCACACACCAGCACTCCCCACACACACACACACATGCACATAGCCAACATGCACACACACATGCACATAGCCAACATGCACACACACATGCACATAGCCAACACTCACACACACATGCACATAGCCAACACGCACACACACATGCACATAGCCACACACCACAGACACACACATACTTGGCACAATCAGTCAAGTACAGTCTGTGGACTGCAGCTGCCTTCAGACGCAGGCTTTGGGTCTGGGTACTGATGGACAGTGTCTCCTTGGTCTCCACTGGCAGCCATATTGGTCTGTAGTTGGTACAAAAGGAGGAGCAGTAGGAGGAGACCAGGTCCCTCACTGCCCACACAGCTGGTCCAGTGCATTGCACACATCTCCAGTGGTACCTCTGTCTTGTTGCTCAGGTGGTGTCTAGCTCTCCTGTTCCTGGGGGAGGGGAGGGAGGGGAAGAGAGGGAGGAGGGAGGAGGTGAGGGGGTGAGCTGAGGGAGGGAGGGGAGGGAAGAGGAGGAAGGGGAGGGGAAGGAGGAGAGGGAGGGGAGGGGAGAGAGGAGGGAGGGAGAGGAGAGAGTGAGGAGGAGGGAGAGCAAAGAAGAGGGGAGTGAAGAAGGGAAGGGAGGAGAGGGATGGAGAGGGGTAGGGGAGAGAGGGAGGGAGGGGAAAGATGGAGGAAGGGGAGGAAAGGGAGGAGTAATTATAAAGTCAAATGAGAGAAACACAGGGGAGGACAGCAAAGGCTGAGGGAAGAGAGGTGGAGGGAGGGTATGGGTATGGGAGGAGGGGAGGGATGGATGGGGGAAGGGGGATGGGGAGGGAAACTATAGTACTCCACTCACACTGAGAGAAGGGATGCTGGTGTCCATATGGAAGATGCTCTTCTGCAGCTGCTGCAGGCTCTGCACGGCTCTGGTGATGCTCGAAGGCTCCACGAAGGCCAGCTTCTCGCACAGCTCCCTCACCAGGCTGACGATGCTCTGAGTGAACGCAGCAAACACCTTCCATGAGTCAACTGCTCGCTCGCTCAGGGCCGTGCGGAAGTCCTGCTCCTTGCAGAAGATGCTGTCCAGGAGGGAGTTCAGGACCGCCTTGGGGGCGTGGCCCCTTAGACCACCGGATGTGGGCGGGTCCGGAAGGGTGATCTCTTTTCTCACCTTTGCATAAAGTAATTTTTAGTTTTAAAGCCAGACGGTTTCAACACACAAACATCCACACATAATTTAAGTTTACACACGCAAACTCCATTCTACAAATACACACACATGAAGACACCTACACTAAATATACATGTACATTGAAATGTTGCACCCAAAACACATGCCCACACCATTAAAACACACACACACACACACACACACACACACACACACACACACACACACACACACACACACATACCAGCGACGTCAGACCAATCCGCACGATGTCCTTCTCCACCAGAACAAACCTCACGTCTTGAGAGAACTTGAGACACTGGTACACATACTCATAGTTAGCTAGCAGGTGGTTGCTATGGAAATGCACAAACAAATAAATCACCGAGTCCCAAATTGTGTGCCCAGGCCTCTCACTCACTGTTCTAAATACTCGTTCCTCCCGCATACTTTAAGGCAGAAGTCATCTGGCGAGCCAGAGTGGGAGTGTCCCTTTCTTAAGGCCATGTCAATCAGGTCCTGTACACTGGTGTCGGCTGAAAGGAAAGTGATTAATGTTAAAAGGATTAATGTTGCTAACAGGTTAATGTTGCTAAAGGGTTAATGTTGCTAAAGGGTTAATGTTGCTAAAGGGTTAATGTTGCTAAAGGGTTAATGTTGCTAAAGGACTAACGTTGAGAGGAGGGATTGGAAGGGCGGAGGGGCGGATGACGGTGGGGACTGGGGCGGAGGGGAGGGACAGAAGGGAGGAGGGGTAGGGATGGGAAGTTGGTGGATGGGGAGGAGGGCGGGACAGAAGGAGGAGGGGCGAGGATGGAGGAGGGGAGGGATGGAAGGGGAGGAGGGAAGGGATGGAAGGGGTTAGGGATAGAGACAGGAGTTGGTCTACCTGACAGCTCATGACAATTAGGAGGACGTCCAACTTTGTTTCCACGACAACGCTGACCCGTATTCTCGGCCAGAACGCTTGCCCCCTGCCCTTTGCACTAATTAGAAGCGTGGCCTGATGAAGAGTATCGGAGATGATGGGAGATAGGAGGAGAGTGTTGACACAGGGTCCCATCGGCCAACAGCTTACTGTGGAGGCTGAGAGGTGGAGAGGGGGGAGGGGGAGGGGGAAGGGGAGGGGGATGATAAATGCATCATATGATCCCACCTCTTTCCTTAGTTACCCCCTCCCCTTTGTGACCTCACTTTTGTTCCTGGCATCAAATAACATAGCAACTCAAGCTTCATGCCATTGTAGCATGTGAGAGATCTGTTTCCTGGGTTTTCCCTTAAGCTTATGTTATGATTACAAGATTACAGTTCATGAGTAATACATGTTTATTTATTTTTTGGGGGAAAACTGACACACCCCCAGCTGACACACCCCCAGCTGACACGCCCCCAACTGAGACATTAGCCTTTGTCTAACACTTAGAAGAACATGCGGTTTAATAAGCTGGAGTGAGTGGTGAAAGGGTTAACAAATAAGTTCGATAGCATTTGTAGTTTTATCTCAACTGTTGATTGTGTACATCAAGGATGCACAATGGTGGCTGTTTCATGAACGACTTCACTTTGTTTTAGGCGTTCTTAAAGCCAAGCTGGCTACATCACCAGTGGGTGAGTGAAGTATCTTGAGAAGAGTGGTCTCAATAAACATTGGCATTATATGCTTGTCCAAGGGCTGCTAATTAAAGGTCTACCTGATTATGTAACATGAATGTGACACCAGAGATAATCTATATATTATCTCTGGTGACACCAAGAGGAAGTGGGGAATTCCCCCACATTTGAAAGGCATACCCACACACGTTTCCAAATTATGCAAACAAACAGTTCATATCAAACAAAACCTATTCCATTAACAGCTTATTAATAACCAATCACACCTCAAACGATACTTCACAGCTATACTAACTGAAATTACGATAACACGATTCCGCTGTCAGGACAACAACCATGCAAGTTGAAACCAAAAAATCAATATAAAGAGCCTCAACTCTCTGTTCCACTGAACAACAAAACACAAGACAACCAGGAGGTGGACTTGACCTCCAAAACTGCCCAACACACCCCAACCCCCAAAGTCCCTTGGAGGTTCCCTTACCGAAGCACCATGTCCCAGAATGCCTTGGACTCCTCCAAGGTAGAGGGATGGTCCACCAAGTATTCCTTCCCCAGTGGTGATGACATCAGCCTCATTACAGATTGCTATACAAAGTCAAAGACACACACACCCCCACACACACACACCACACACACACACATATGCGCAGACACACAGACACAGACACACACACAGACACAGACACACACACACACACAGACACACACAGACACACACACACACACAGACACACACACATACACACACACACATAGAGGGAATCGTTAGCTTTGCACAATAAACGGTTAATGAGGTACATGTAGCTGAGTCAATGCATCATCACAATCACATGCATATGCACACACAGTGTGGGGAAGAGCTAAGTACATGTACACTGATTGGAAACGTGGTCAATGACTACAATGTTGTGAAGTGTTCTTAAGCCTTCCTCATAACCATGAAGTTGAAACCATTACAATATAAACACAGCTCAGGCAAAGCCCACTTTCGACTCATCTCTGTCAGCATACCGGAGAAAGTAAGCCATACTACAATCATTTGTGAACAGCATTGCTGCATTGCTGGCAGGATAATTACTACAAAAGATGGCAGCACTTCAGGGAGTGTGGCTGAAGCTGGGATGTCACCTCACATGTGCATGGGATGCAGGCATGATGATGACATGCAGCCATATCATCCATCACCTTAGTACTCAAAGGACTCACACAACTTAACCTAGGTCAGAAAATACATAACACACACACACACACACACACACACACACACACACACACACACACACACACACACACACACACACACACACACACACACACACACACACACACACACACACACACACACACACACACACACACACACACACACACACACACACACACACACACACACACACACACACACACACACACACACACACACACACACACACCTTGACAGGACTCAACGATGAATCATCCTGCGTTGGGGAAAAAACACGGAGGGACATCCCCCAATAAAATAAACAAAGACACAAAAAATGGAAGTTTCACACAAGAGAAACAAAGCAACCCACCTCCACATGGCCGCCGCTGCTCTGCCCCTCCCCTTCCTCCTCTTGCACGTACGACACAAAGCTCTCGCTCTTTGTCGGTTGTCTCTTCCTAGCCCTGGTGGGAGTGGTTTTGCCCGAGTCTTCTCCGAGCACGCTCGATTGCTTCTCGCGACCGACAGACTGACTCCGCGGCAACCACGCAAGACGCGGGTGCCGCGCCGAGGGGGCCTGGCTCGTGGGCCGCGCCCCTTCGCCGAGAGAGGTGGGAGGAGAGGGAGGGGTGGGAGGGGGCGCAGACATGCCCTCTTCGGAGACTAGAGACAGGCAGCGCTCGTCCTTGGTTCGATCGCGGGAACTCGTGGCCCTGCGTTCGGTCTTCTGTGCGAGGAACGGGCTGTCGGGCGCAATTTCCTCTGAGGGCGCTTCCGCCTCCTGTTTCGTCTCGTGGAGCGACCAACGTTTCGGCGGTGGAGGACGCTCAGGCGGCACGATGGGGAGGAGGAACAACGATCGCCTCGAGCCAGTCTTCTCGAGATCGGCTGTTTCCACGAAGCTGTTACTGCCGCTACTGTCCCCACTGCTGCTAGAGCGACTCGCGATGGCAGTGGTGGTGGTGGAGATGGTGGAGGTGAAGGTAGGAGGAGGAGGAGGAAGAGTAGCGGAATTGGGCACGCGATCCAAGTCCATCGTCACGGCGTAATTGGAAGGGAGGGTCATGTTCATCGATGATAGAGGGCGACCATCTCGTCTCCTCGTCTGCTCGCGTGGTTCGAACGTCTCTGCACTTTGCGAAGCGACCCTTGCGGTACTGCTGTCGAGGTCAACAAGGGCCGACTTCTCCGGTATTCGCTTGGGCTTCGCCCTGAGCGGGGGCGGAGTCTTGGACCCTTTCTTGCTCACTGCAGCCGACTGCTCCTTTTCGCGCCAATACTTGAAGGCAATCTCCGTCATGCCCTCACCTTCAGCCGAGATACAGAGCTCACCATTTATTTGCACTCGTTATATAAATGATCCAAGTTATTGATCATACGCCCACGCGCATGCGTCACTACGAGCACATCAAAGGTTTTTAATTGATTGATAATATCTGTGTTGTTTCTGACGTTTGCGCACCGCGCTACTCGCAAGCTTGAGGTTCACAGTAGGCAGGGGCGGATCCAGGAATGTAGGAAGGGGTGGGCACAGGAAGGGGGTGGGTGCGGGAGGGGGATGCCCTCCCGCGCGAAGCGCGGAAGCTTTGAGCAATATAGCAATACCGACACACATTCATAATGAAAAATTAGCACTTATCTCTTAATACAAAAGCATGAAAGTACATGTACTACTAATACTAGTATGTAGCTAGCTTATGCATTTATGTCATACAGTGAGGCGAAGAGCCTTCGTGGTCGCTTTTGAATGGTCGCGAAGCGTTTAGTACTTCTTTCATATGCTACACCATTTACATCAGCAGTTACACGGTACGATTACGTAACATGAATATATAATTAGATGAACGGAAGGGCCCCCGGTGCCCCCCCCCCCCCCCCCCCTAGATCCGCCCCTGGTAGACCTACTTTCAAGAACGAAGGGCCCCCACACACGCACCCGGTGGCGTTGGGAGTGAACAATGCACACAATAAGGGATGGTTACGCACCGTCACATGCCGAAGGCTTGTAACTGCGCAGGGACGAGTCACCCGCAGGATAGCTTGAGACTATACGTGTCATCTTTTGGAGTAAACAACGTGTGTGTGTGGTGTGTGTGTGCGTGTGTGTGTGTGTGTGTAGTGTGTGTAATGTGTGTGCATGTGTGTGGGAATACTACACAATGCAAGGACAAAAGCATGAAACTAACAGTGCCCGTGGACTCGTTGCACACTGCAGTGGAGAGTGAGCCGCTCCTCTGTGCCCCAGGTGGGCAGGGTCTCGCCGTGGCCTGCTCACACGTCACCGAACGTCCACACCCAGATTGTGTTAGGAGACACACACACACACACACACACACACACGTGGATGGAGGGTTAGCACATACAGTGTACATGTACATTGCACGATATACCTCTCTTTGGTGTATGCCTTGCAAGGCTTCTGCAACTCCTCTCTTGTGTGCTGTTGAAAGTACGTATCAATAGTCACAACCACACATACACAAGACACACCACCATACCTTCATTGTGTCGCATGCACAAACAGAAACTACTGCATGCACAAAAAGCAAAGCAGTACTTGCTAAAACACTCATCACTACTGCAAACAAACATGAACACCATCACACACACATAACAACTCACATTACACACGCACACCAACACACATAACAACACCTGTACCTGCAACATTGCTCCCATCGGACTTATTGACAGTGGGCAATGAGAGAGGCAATGGAGCACCACGAGGCTCAAGAGACGGCTGGTGGCTCTCTCGAGGGGGCCTTCCTTGACGACGAGGCGACACAACCAAGTCATAGCCATCCTGATTTCCACCACCACCTGTACCAGGGTCTCCACCCACCTCTACCCTAATTAACGCCCTCCTCCCTCTGTACTGGGAAGCAAAGGCTGTCTTGCAGAAGGCATTGGACAGGAGCTGGGCTGTGCTCATCTCGCTCCCCCCTCCTCCTCCCCTCCTCCACACCTCCTCTCTGCCTCCCTTCGAGGGTAACGAGGAAACTAGACTTCCCCTCCCTCCTCCCTCTCCCCCTCCTCCCTCTCCCCTCCTCCCTCTCACCCTCCTCCCCTCCCCCTCCCTAGGAGGACCTGTGGTGTAGCTATGAGGACCTGTGGTGTAGCTATGAGGACCTGTGATGTAGCTATGAGGACCTGTGATGTAGCTATGAGGACCTGTGATGTAGCTATGAGGACCTGTGATGTAGCTATGAGGACCTGTGATGTAGCTATGAGGACCTGTGATGTAGCTATGAGGACCAATACCTGTGATGTAGCTATGGGAGCCAGCTTCTATGTCATCTTGAGCAGAGCCTTGTGCTTGTTGCGCTCTTTGCGAGACTTCAGCTTCTTACGTTTCTTCTGTACGTGGGGGGAAAAAAAGATATAAAAATAAATAAAATACAAAGTAAAACGAGAAGTAAAACTAAATGAGCGAATCACCTTCCACACACACACACACACACACACACATACACACATGCCAACATACCTTCTTAGATGTTACCATATGCAATGGATGTCCATCGGACACAGCTGTCACTACCACTGCTGCTGGCAACAAAAGGGTTAAATCATCACTTCCAGACTCCACCCCCAAAACACCTTGATTCCTCTGGCTCCAGCACGATATCCAGTGGGTCCACCCCTTTGGGTACAGCTCTCCCCATGGCAACCAGCCTCTCCACCACCTCCTTACGATAGTCTTCCTCCACCTCACGCAACACCTGCTGCATCTGAAGGAACCAAGAAACTCTCGAACCACTCCCCCCACATGTGCCCCAAACCCAGTACTTAATCCCCAGTGGACACACAAACTGTAAACACACACACACTCACATGCATACACACACATAAATACACACACACACACTCACACACATGCATACACACACATACACATACATTCACACCCACACGCATACACACATACATTCACACCCATACACATACACACACATACACATACACTCACACACACATACACACACATATACACATACACTCACACCCACCTGCATACACACACATACACATACACTCACACCCACACACATACACACACATACAGCCACACCCACACGCATACACGCACATACTTTGCCACACGCATAAGAATTGAAGTGCACACACATCCATGCCAAACAACATACAGACATACTGTACACACACAAATAACCTATAGACAGTATCACCAGATGAACACGCCCACGGGACACGCCCACGGGACACGCCCACCTTGGTTCGGTCAGGGTCACAGTACTCGAGGAGTGTGTCACAGAGGTGTCGTCCCATGGTCTCCAGGTCTGCCGTGTTGAAGTGGTGTCCACTCTGCTTCCCCAGCAGGGAGCCACAGAAGGTGGCCTCCATGGTGTAGCTGTTGCGCACCCCCAGCTCCCTCCACATGTACACACGTCCAGTGCCAAACTGCAAGGAAGACCAAAGGGACCGAGTTTGGGTGAGACACAAATATAGAAAGTGGGAGGATCCCTCTTGGTACGACACATTTTATGGGTGATGTGATACAATTACGTTACCATCATCTGTCATTGCAGTTGGGCTGTATTTGAACATTGTCATGATGTAATACACGATACATTGACTACTAAAAATGAAATACATTGTACAGAAAGTGTCTATACGTCACGCCATAAAAGGCATTATAACTTCTAAGCATATCAGCATGCCCATAGCATGTAAAATGTGTGTCTCATACCTGCACAATACATCAGCAACAGGAATGTTGACGTATTTTGGCAAAATGATTAAGTGAGCATGGTTTATTGTGCTGTCGTACCCACATCCTGTTATGGCATTCCATTGTCATGCACTGGCTTCCATTTATTATGTATATATATACGAATATGGCAAGATTGGGTCAAAGAGCAGTATGGCAGTACATAAAGGAGCCCACCTCCTCCCACAGCCTACATTTCATAGTTTGGGTTGGCTATGGTTTACAGTATGATTACATATATGCCTTTGATCCTACCCAAGGAAGTGTCCTTCCTGTGATTTTTGTTGCACGTGGCAATGGCATCTTGATGAACACAGTGCATCCATATATGGTAATTGGGTATTGTGTCATCCACCCACTGAAATGGTTTTTGTAGCACTACACTTACAAAGTATGTGCAGGATGTTTATGAGCAAGAACGCGTATGCAAATGAATAGAGACCACATATGCATTTCAGTACACAATACATCAGCAACAAGAATTCATTTCTGAAGACTCCAAGACTCCCTTACTGCTTGGGGCTTATATGCAAGAGAGAGCCCTGTGAGAAATATGCAATTGGAGAAGTTTACGCAGCCCTCCTCACAAAACGTACATTTCAAAGTTGGTTGGCTATGGTTTACTGTACGATTTTCAAAATGTGTGGCTCACTGGTACTCATACCTGTATGATGTGTGTCTCACTGGTACTCATACCTGTATGATGAAACAATGATGATCAAAGCTCCCCTCCCCCCCTCCCCTCCCCCCCTCTCCCCTCGCAATATTGGATTCATAGTTGCTAATGTATTGTGCACAACACCTATGTGGTCTCCATTCATTTGCACATGCTGTCTTGCTCATAAACATCCTGTACATACTTTGTGATACATTTCCCAAGAATGTATCCAAATGATTTATTGGTGCCATATTTGGGGTGGCTATGGTTTACGATATGATAACAAATATGCCTGTGATCCTACCCAAGGAAGTGTCCTTCCTGTGATCTTTGTTGCACGTGGCAATGGCATCTTGATGAACAGCTGTGCATTCAATCTATGTCTGATGTCCATATATGGTAATTGGGTATTGTGTCATCCACCCACTGAAATGGTTTTTGTAGCACTAAATGAGGTTTTCCCTTCCACCACTACTAGATGTGCATAAAAGCTGAAGCAGGCTATGGGAGTCATCTCTGATCAGGGAACAGTTTCGTAGGTACACAAGATACCCCACAGTGGGGTCATTCAGACTATGGCACTCCATTCCGTGATATACAGGTTGTTCAGTACAGTATGATAAACACTTCCACCATTGAGGTATCTTGTGGTGGCATGGTTCTTGTGATTTAATCATGGTGATGACTTTCATGACCATTACTGATGCCCAAATATGGCACATATGATCCATTCTTGGGAAGTGAGAATGTATCAGGATGTTTAAGAGCAAGACAGCATATGCAAATGAATAGAGACCAACATAGGTGTTGTGCACAATACATCAGCAATAAGAATTCATTTATGAAGACTTCAAGACTCCTTTGCTGCTTGGGGCTATGGAGCTGAGAATACCAGAATATAAAGCAACCCTCCTCACAAAACCTACATGTCAAAGTTGGTTGGCTATGGTTTACTGTACAATTTTCAAAATGTGTGTCTCACTGGTACTCATACCTGTATGATGTGTGTCTCACTGGTACTCATACCTGTATGATGTGTGTCTCACTGGTACTCATACCTGTATGATGAACAATGATGATCGAAACTGTGCTTTGACAACGAATGGTCATCAAACATATTATGCACGCATATGAAATCTTGGTGGTGATAGCTAACTTCTCCAAATTGCTTTCTCTCTCTTGCCTATACACCCTCCCCCTCCCCCTCCCCCTCCCCCTCCCCTCCCCCTCCCCTCCCCCTCCCCTCCCCCTCCCCCTCCCCTCCCCCTCCCCCTCCCCCTCCTCCTCCCCCTCCCCACCCCCGCAGTATTACTTGTGCACAACACCTATGTGGTCTCCATTCATTTGCACATGCTGTCTTGCTCATAAACATCCTGTACATACTTTGTAAGTGATACATTTCCCATGAATGGATCATATCGTTTTTGTGCCATATTCGGGCATCAGTAATGATCATGAAAGTCATCACCATTAATTAAATCACTAGAAACCATGCCACCACAAGATGCCTTTTACACACGGCTGCTAGCAATGGTTCATTCTGTATTGATCCTGTGGTCTATTAGTCATTAAGCAGGACTCCATGGTGAGGTATGCACCTTCTCCACAATGGCTACAATGCCCTAGAATGGAGGGCCATAGTCAGAAGGACCCCACTGTGTAATTGTGTAACTGTTCCCTGATCAGAGATGACTTCCATTGCCTGCTTCAGCTTTTATGCACACAAAAGACTTTACCCACAACATGAGGCCCCATCATGTCCACCTGTAGACAAAGTAGCCTTTGTCGGAAAACCCCCATTTAATGCAACAAACCATTTCAGTGGGTGGATGACACAATACCCAATTACCATATATGGAGATCAGACATAGATGGAATGCACTGCTGTTGCCATTGCCACAGATGATCAAGTGATTCATACACAGGAAGGACACTTCCTTGGGTAGGATCACAGGCATTTGTTGACCATGTGATGGTAGCCTATCTCCTCATTCAATGGTCACCTGTGCCCAAGTCCATCCCTCTAATGGCAGCCATTCTTTACACCTATGAGCTGCAACAACTGGATGAATTTGGTGCAAGATAAATTGCATACCACCTCGTCAAGTATTTTCAGTAAACTGCAATAGAGTTACATAGACCTCAGAGGCTCCATTAAAAAGCTGTTCAGGTGCCTATCTCTTCCACTATAATACATGTACAGAGGAAACAAGGTACATGTGCCAGAACCCAAGCTGGCATACATGTAGAATGTTTCAATGCTAATACACAATAGCCATATCAAGCAGCAACCATGCTACACTACCCAGAAGATAAACGATAGACCATAAACCACCAAAGGCCAGAAGGGGGTCCTTGCTTATTTCGTGTCTTAAAATGGCATGTCTAGTGATTAAAGATATCATGCGTGCCAATAGAAGATGACCAGCCATCCAGGACACACCCAATAGAAGATGACCAGCCATCCAGGACACACCCAATAGAAGATGACCAGCCATCCAGGACACACCCAATAGAAGATGACCAGCCATCCAGGACACACCCAATCGAAGATGACCAGCCATCCAGGACACACCCTATAGAAGATGACCAACCATCCAGGACACACCCAATAGGAGATGACCAGCCATCCAGGACACACCCAATAGAAGATGACCAGCCATCTGGGACACCCCCAATAGAAGATGACCAGCCATCAGGACACACCCAATAGAAGATGACCAGCCATCCAGGACACACCCAATAGAAGATGACCAGCCATCCAGGACACACCCAATAGAAGATGACCAGCCATCCAGGACACACCCAATAGAAGATGACCAGCCATCTGGGACACCCCCCAATAGAAGATGACCAGCCATCCAGGACACACCCAATAGGAGATGACCAGCCATCCAGGACCACACCCAATAGGAGATGACCAGCATCCAGGACACACCCAATAGAAGATGACCAGCCATCCAGGACACACCCAATAGGAGATGACCAGCCATCCAGGACACACCCAATAGAAGATGACCAGCCTACCAGGACACACCCAATAGAAGATGACCAGCCATCCAGGACACACCCAATAGAAGATGACCAACCATCCAGGACACACCCAATAGAAGATGACCAGCCATCCAGGACACACCCAATAGGAGATGACCAGCCATCCAGGACACACCCAATAGAAGATGACCAGCCTACCAGGACACACCCAATAGAAGATGACCAGCCATCCAGGACACACCCAATAGAAGATGACCAACCATCCAGGACACACCCAATAGAAGATGACCAGCCATCCAGGACACACCCAATAGAAGATGACCAGCCATCCAGGACACACCCAATAGAAGATGACCAGCCATCCAGGACACACCCAATAGAAGATGACCAGCCATCCAGGACACACCCAATAGAAGATGACCAGCCATCCAGGACACACCCAATAGGAGATGACCAGCCATCCAGGACACACCCTATAGAAGATGACCAGCCATCCAGGACACACCCAATAGAAGATGACCAGCCATCCAGGACACACCCTATAGAAGATGACCAGCCATCCAGGACACACCCAATAGGAGATGACCAGCCATCCAGGACACACCCAATAGAAGATGACCAGCCATCCAGGACACACCCAATAGAAGATGACCAGCCATCCAGGACACACCCAATAGAAGATGACCAGCCATCCAGGACACACCCAATAGAAGATGACCAGCCATCCAGGACACACTCAATAGAAGATGACCAGCCATCCAGGACACACCCCAATAGAAGATGACCAACCATCCAGGACACACCCAATAGGAGATGACCAGCATCCAGGACACACCCAATAGAAGATGACCAGCCATCCAGGACACACCCAATAGAAGATGACCAGCCATCCAGGACACACCCAATAGAAGATGACTAGCCATCCAGGACACACCCAATAGAAGATGACCAGCCATCCAGGACACACCCAATAGGAGATGACCAGCCATCCAGGACACACCCAATAGAAGATGACCAGCCATCCAGGACACACCCAATAGAAGATGACCAGCCATCCAGGACACACCCAATAGAAGATGACCAGCCATCCAGGACACACCCAATAGGAGATGACCAGCCATCCAGGACACACCCAATAGAAGATGACCAGCCATCCAGGACACACCCAATAGGAGATGACCAGCCATCCAGGACACACCCAATAGAAGATGACCAGCCTACCAGGACACACCCAATAGAAGATGACCAGCAATCCAGGACACACCCAATAGAAGATGACCAACCATCCAGGACACACCCAATAGAAGATGACCAGCCATCCAGGACACACCCAATAGAAGATGACCAGCCATCCAGGACACACCCAATAGGAGATGACCAGCCATCCAGGACACACCCAATAGAAGATGACCAGCCATCCAGGACACACCCAATAGAAGATGACCAGTCATCCAGGACACACCCAATAGAAGATGACCAGCCATCCAGGACACACCCAATAGGAGATGACCAGCCATCCAGGACACACCCAATAGAAGATGACCAGCCATCCAGGACACACCCAATAGAAGATGACCAGCCATCCAGGACACACCCAATAGAAGATGACCAGCCATCCAGGACACACCCAATAGAAGATGACCAGCCATCCAGGACACACCCAATTAGAGATAAACTTAAACCATGATACTGTACATTATACCATTTCCTGGTGTTTAGTAATTTGGATTTTGTTTTTAGGTTGGGGGTGCTGGAGCTATCATAAAATACAACATAGCTGCATGTAAAGGATCCGAGGACTTGCACGAGACGCGGCTTGCGCAGTATCCTTGACTGGAGCTATATAACCACTTAATGCTCACCATCCCCAATGCACGTTTAAATACTATTTACCAGCCCTACGCAAAAATACATTGTTCATACAATATATTGCAATATATTGTCTACAATATATTGTATTGTAGTAGTTAACAATACCAATATATTGTATTGTAGTAGTTAACGATACCAATATATTGTATTGTAGTAGTTAACAATACCAATATATTGTATTGTAGTAGTTAGCAATAACAATATATTGTATTGTATTGGTTGACAAAAAGGTGTTTAATCAGACTGAACTTAGTCTCATATATATACGTGTCAAACCACATCAATCTTGTATTGTGCAGTAGGGCTGTGGTAAATATGTTTCAAACGACGCGCACCACAACACCGCCCACTTTTTAAGCAGCTGGTAGACATGAAACGGCTGGAAAAAAGCAAAAATAAATATTACTAACCATTCATAGTGACACTGAGAGGCTTACCAAACTAAAGAGAAGTCAGGACGTCGAGAAAGTGAACATAGCCACCGCTATAATGCATGCACAATGTGTAAGATGCTAGTGAAATGCATAGAATGATGGGACCTGCATGGTGGTTTAAAACATTGCAATATTGTATTGCAATATATTGTATTGTTATAATGGAATATTGCAATATATTGTATTGTTACAATGGAATATTGCAATACATTGTATTGTTACAATGGAATATTGCAATACATTGTATTGTTACAATGGAATATTGCAATATATTGTATTGTTATAATGGAGTATTGCAATATATTGTATTGTTGTAATGGAATATTGCAATATATTTATTGCTGAATATCAGTACAACCAATACAATAACAATATTATTGTGCCTAGCGCTGCTATTTACATGGAATAGAAAATCAACCAATGGCTTTTCTAGGTAGTTTACCGTGGGACACGGATCACTCTTTCGGTTCGGCTGTGCCAAGAGCAGCTTTTAAATAGTGTCGTATATACAATAATCGATGATGTAGTTACGCGTGAGGGTTCACACTGCCTCTTCCACCAATTACCCAACGTTAATTTAGTGACACAATCCCATGTGTCACTTCATTTTCATGCATTACAAAGAACGGGCAACAATTACCCTCTTGCCAATAACTAAAAATACAATGTACAACCTTTCCAATGAGCACCCACATGTACACATCTGATGCACTCCAATTAAAAACAGTACACATCCATACCACATCCACACATACATCCGTGCACACATCCATCTTATTTACCTTGCTTTTATGCACAGCAAACTTCGAACTCTCGTACGAACTACATGGATGGAGTTCTTATCTAGCCACAACTCCTTAAAAAGTATACACAACGCTATGTGAGCACCACTGCTAGGAGAAAAAAAAAAAAAACTTCTTTTCTTTGCGTGAAGGTTAGTCTGAAAGAGTGAAAGTGTGAGCGAGCTTCTGCGTAAATGCTGTTGCACAACGGGACGTATCACACTGATTACATCGTGGGTTAAAAGAATCAACTAGTTTCAGCGTTTGAAGCACTACACACAATAGGCCTACACAATCCGGTACACTTTTACTAGCCTGGTGTTAGCAGCCGGGGAGGGTGTAATCCTTAGTCAGATAACCTACATGTACGTAAACAAACGCATGCACGAGTACAGTTCATCTTTCCTTCAGAGTACTAGTAGGAGCGTGCCAGGGACATGAGGCGCGGCTTTGCAGCTCAGTTGCCACCTGACTTACACGCATTTCCACGAATGGTTATAAGCGAGAAGCGTACAATGCAAGCCATGTAGGCCCGCCCACTGGGTGATATAATGCTTATTTGTTCATGGCGGCAGCATTACGTATGACCGCAACTGCAAGTCTAATTAGTTTTTCTATGACAATTTCGATCTACCACAATTCCTTTCAATGCCATAATATATACATCATTATGATCTCCCGATTTTTCTCTATTCAATCGGAAAGTATTTTCAACGGAAAATAAAATAAAGATGTCCGCGAAAAGGGATCTAACGCATACATTTCCAGTACGCGCATGTAACGCGTGCGTTGAAATTTATGGCTAATTAAATATTCAGAGCCTTACAACCCCGACTGATACTCCGTGAACGGTTCAATATTTTTACAGGATAGCAAAATTTGTAACCCTTCTGTTCGTTTGTTACCACAATTTTTTTCTCCTCTGTAGTTTATGGAATGTCATAGTTTGATTCATGGCCCCAGAATTTTGGACGGTACGTGATACAAATTTGAAATTGCCTAAATCTAAAGAGTAGTATTTAATAAATAAAGTTTGAAAAAAAATAAAGGCATAGATTCTTCTCTATGGCGTATGAAATTACAAACCGCTACTTTTGTGCATGACCTTCGTTTCTTCGTACATTAGATTTTCTTTGAAAAACACACAAAAGCTCTCAGAGTGCATACACAATGCAAACATGTAAAAAGATGATGTTCTTTTTAAGGGTAATAGAGATGAAATGTTTTTATTTAACTCGTTACATTTCGAGTAAGCACAATGGATCACAATGCGGATATCAAGCACCCATTAAAATGCAGTCCCGAATGTTTTTACTTTTTATCATATCAATGATTTTTTGAATGTCATCTCGTGCTCGTGTAGCAACAGTTTCCTGGAATGTAGCAACAGTTTCCTGGAATGTAGCAACAGTTTCCTGGAATGTAACAACAGTTTCCTGGAATGTAGCAACAGTTTCCTGGAATGTAGCAACAGTTTCATGGAATGTAGCAACAGTTTCATGGAATGTAGCAACAGTTTCCTGGAGTGAAGCAACAGTTCCCTGGAGTGAAGCAACAGTAGTGCTTGAGGTAGAAACTGTAGCACGTAAGTCAGTAAGATCTTTCTGGACCAAACCAAGTTCGCCCCAAATAACTGAATTCTCCAATGGAATTAGACGACGCACCTCCAACTCATGAATATCTTTATCCAGGTAATTTTCTGGGTGCTTTACCCGACCATGGATTGCCTTCCAGCTGTCAATATGCGATAAAGTATTGACTGCTATGCAAGACAGATGCATGTGGAAATGACCATGACAGTCTAGAGCATATTCACTTTCATCTTTGGCACTAGCCGTCTCCCACTTGCCAAAGTTGACTGCTATGCCCTCCAGTGCACAAGCGTTGATCTTCTTGCTTAGAGTGGTAAAGACGGTTTCGATAGTGTTCCATGTGTTGACATCTTTCATAAGTACATAGTTGGGAACATGTTTCTTAGGACTAAGCATAATTTGCCGAGCAGGGTCCCTCTTCACACTCACATCGAACTCCGGAAAGCTAAAGTCTGATGATGTAGTAACAGGACAATTAAGTAATACTTAACACAATGGATTCACAATACTTACCTTTTGCTTTAATCGCAAACTCGTCTATTATCCCAAAAGTACATCTAGGTTTGGAGCCATCAGCTCTTTCAATCCGTTGGCCACACCAACCCTCTGTGACATGTTCACCATTCTTGCAGTTAGCACCATATCCGCAGCCTACTGTAAAGCAATATCTACGAGGGTCAACCAACTCATGCTCACAATAATCCACTGGTGGAAGGTTATCTAGTTTGATTTGTGCCGCTTTGACGTATTCACGGGCCTTGATATCTTTCTCGTTATCAAGTGACTTCCAGTTATCAAGTGACTTCCAGTGATCAAACCATGCAACTGAATCCAATTTGACCCGCAATTTCCACTCGCTATACACACTATTTAATGGCAGCACCTCCAAACGATACTTCAACTGTAGTGAATTGGGGAGCTCGCCCATTTTGTCCAACAATTGTGCACAAGCCCGTGCACACACTTCAGGATCGTTCAGAGACACCAGCTCAGGATGTACAATTTCAGGTGCCTCGGCACTAATATTGCTAAATGAAGAAAGTTAAAACATACGCAACAATAATAATTCATTTTCAGATGGGTACTAAAACAATATTACAACTAGTACATGATAGACACATTGGCACTGGAAGATTCTACATGACCTTTCCATTGTGCATGACCTTGTATGCCCACATGCATGTATTTGCTGATGGATAATGTTCTCTTGTGATAAGGTTTACTCATGACTGCAGGTCAATTGCACAAGGACGCTACATGAGTGTTCAGTATAACACTTGTCAGGAGGAAGTAGGCACTATTGAACATCCCATGCAGACCCATTTGTGCATGGCTATAGCCCTCAGCCATCAGGATAATTGATATTTGGGGTTGTTTCTGTGAAAAGAGACCTAACGTATACATTATAAAATTTCCAGTACGTGCAATGCTTGCATTGAAATGTATGGCTAATTAAACATTCTGAGCCTTATAACTCCATGACAGATACTCCGATTCTAAGTGCTTAAGAAGCAACTAGTAGAAGACATTTCATACTTCTAGAATATCAACAAATTTGAAATCTTGAAAAAACATGCGTTAGGTCTCTTTTCATGGAAACAATCCCAAATCTTGCTAACCAACATGCATTTCAGAATCAAGAGAAATGCACCAAGCCGCACAACAGGTTTTGGGCTAATACTAAGTTAAATTAAATTTGGCAAAATTCCACCACAAAGGGAAGTGGTCGAAATACCTGGAAGTCCCAGGATTTTCCAAAACACCTCTCAGTACATAACACATCATTGGTGAAGCATTTCACGCACAGAAACGAGGCCAAAACTTCAGCACAGGACCTGGGCCACAAAGAAAATTTTAGCGTTCTTGTTCTTCCACATAAAATCTGTAAAATAACTGCTGAAGATAACATGCTCATGTCATCTTATTCCTGTATGTTACTGCACGTCTAGCTGTAGTGTGCAATACGACTGATTACATGTACAGCCAATGAATTCAGAGGATGTGCTCCAAATAGCACAACAGCAGCACACTACAGGTGGGGGATTACAAAAGAGACACCGGCAGTAACTTTCCAGTGAGTTATGGCAATGGTGCTCATTATGTGCCAGTACTAAGCACAACTAAGCACACGCTCATGCGCATGGTGCAAACCATTGGCCACTGTATAGAGTGATAGATGATTTATATATGTGTGTGTGTGTATGTGTGTGTGTGTGGGGGGGGGTCTCATGCTCACTTCCCATTCCTTCTCTAGCCACTTTCTTATTTCTGGGTCTACTGCATACAAATCAAACAACTCATCTTGTTTTTGTGAACAGTTCCTTATAATTTTTTGATTCTTCTTTTCCCTTCATCTGAACCTGCGGCAGCTTGTTCAATATAGGATTGATTGAGGATGGATGAATATCATTAAAAAAACTTCACTCGCGTCTGGAGGGACATCGGAGAAACGGATCGCGTATCTCTTTGTCGCGATGGAACGAGAACTCAAAGATCTACAGTTCTATGTTTGTTCCGTGTCATAAAACGGTGTGCTTTTAGAGAAACAAACGAATTTCTTTTTCTCGTGCCCAGTCCCAAAATAATTCTTGGTCGTCTTCTTCTTCTTCTTCTTCCTTAGGAAGGTATAATACGAGCTACAAACGGTTTAGAAGAACGGCAATAGCACCAATATCTTCGGAATTCACTTGCACGGTGCCCTTTAAGGTCATATAGACATCTAGAAAGACTACAGCGAGAAGTACCTCATGCGGTAGCAAGTTCTATATAGGATATGAAATTATTGCACAAGTTTATTTGGTTTATTGTTGATTAATGAAGTTATTTTTACACATGCACTCCGACCTGCACGAAATTTATTTGGTGTTCCTATCGCTTTGGCTAGTGAAGTTAAATGCCTTCGCGTAATCGAAAGAAGAGATCTAAGCAACGAGCGAAATACCTTCAAAAGCAAGACGATATTTTATCCCAAGACAACAAGGCTAAAGCCCGAGCGCGCTACAAGGCCGATCCCGAAAGAAGAAGGCCTCTGTACGCGACAGCTACAAGGCCGATCCCGAAAGAAGGCCTCTGTACGCGACAGCTACAAGGCCGATCCCGAAAAGAAGAAGGCCTCTGTACGCGACAGCTACAAGGCCGATCCCGAAAAGAAGAAGGCCTCTGTATGCGACAGCTACAACGCAGATATTGAATCTAAGCAATCTGCTAAAAGGCAGCGATATCAAGAGGACGTCGAGGAGAACTGCGCTGCTAAAAGGCAAAGATACGAGGACAATTCAGCTGCCATTAAGGCATCTGAAAGGAATCGGTATTGGAATGACCCCGCTGTCCGATTGGCTAAACGTGCTGCCGAGAGGCAGCGGTATCGCGGGGGTCACCGAACTGCCACTACCACCCAAAGGTATGTGATGGCATGTTGTATTGCACTAGCATTAAAAAACTATAGGAAGATGTGCATGCAACATATGTACAGCACGCATGTAAGAGATCTGCCATTCACTTCACATGTACAGCACGCATGTAAGGGATCTGCCATTCACTTCACATGTAAAGCATGCATGGTGACCCAACTGTTGTGTACAGTAGTCCTTTCTCCTTTGTGACCTGTCTTTTGATTAATCTGATGTACAAAAAGGCTTCCTTATCTGATGTACAAAAAGGCTACTTTTGAAAATTACTGCAACCATATCCTTCTCCCATATAGCTACTCCTTGTATGAACCCAAATCTCATGCACTAATGGAGTATAATGGTGGTCTTGAAAAAGCTATTCTTAGGGATAGTGAGCTTCTAAGTGAAGTAAATGTAAGTCTCATCCATTGCTAGCTCAAAAGGTTGTTACAAGATCTGCCCGTGCAGCAGTAAGTAAGATTGGTGCAGATGCATTAGTTTCTAAAGCACTGAGTGTACGAAGAGCAAAAGCAGGGTCATTGCTAAAAACTATCCGGGAAGTTAATGCATTGAAATTAGAAGAAAATGATATTTTAGTTGGGCATGGGTATCATACTGCTGGCTCTGAACCTTACTTTTTTATTAATTCGTACACATACACAAAACGACCATTCCAGTAGACCTCAATGGTAGGTGTGTAGTGGCAGAGGAGATAGGGGACAGAGATAAGGATACCATGCGCCCCTTGAAATGGAAATGTACAAATGAGTGTCGCAAGCTCACTAGTGAAGAAGTAGAATTAGTGGTGAGGACAAAGTCACTGTTCCAAATGTCCATTGAAGACCTTCGAGCTGGGCTTGATGGTCTTGATTCAGGGTGTAGTCATGTTCATACTGATATCACTTTGAAACTACATTCTGGGTTTATTGAACAGCTTGGGCATCCTATTTATTGTGAGCTTCCAGAATGCTCTAGTCCATTGCGAGTTATTAAGGCAGCTACACCTCACTTTCCTGTGTTTAGGACTTTCACTAGGCTACGTTATAAAGCTCGCAAATGCCACATGACTATTTTAGCTATTGATTCAGCACTTTCTTGTGGAAATATAGATGATGAGGTCTTTCCCATGGCCAATGTACATATACAAGATTGTTAACACCTTTTAATTAGGAGAACTTCCAGCACAATGGAATAAGGAGGGGAGGTCTTTCCCATGGCCAATGTACATATACAACAATGGACATCATTGGAGAGGGAGGTCTTTCCCATGTAAACATTGTTACACAAACATTGCACACACACACACACACACACACACAGCCACTCCCCCTTATCTGTGAGATCATGAATATGTATACTGATCGGTGATGTAACGGGTAGCACAGCCGGCAAACATGTTAAGGTTTTTCATGTATAAAAGCGACTCACCTGCCAAATAGTGCACTTTGCTTGCTGAGATAGAAAAAGGTAAAAACTAAATCCTTGCACTTTGTTTCTATACTCTCTGTCATGTTGATTCAGATGGAATATGCAAGATTTTTGAAGAGGACTCGGAGGACGAAGTACATCCTCCAACTCCTCTTCCATTCACACAGCCACCGCCCCTGCCACCGCTGCTAGAAGCAGTGCTGCCCCCCTACCATCCGCCGCCAGCAGTAGCAGCAGCACTGTCCCCACCGCCAGCAGCAGCAGAGCTGCCGCCACCAGCAGTAGCAGCAGGGCTGCCCCCACCACCAGCAGCAGGGCTGCCCCCACCGCCAGCAGCAGCAGAGTTGCCGCCACCAGCAGTAGCAGCAGGGCTGCCCCCGACGCCACCAGCACTAGCCCCACCACCGGCACCAATACCAGTGCCCCCCACCACCACTTCGCCTGCTGCCCCCCTGGCCGCTGCCACCACCACCCACATGGCTCCCATGGCCACAACGAGGCCACCGCACCAATAGAAGGGGGTGGAAACGAGGAGGTCGAGGACAAGGCCGAACAATCAATAACATAAATAACTCGTATACTTATCATTTCTATTATTAAAATTTTTAACCTCCCTCCTTTCGTAAATTAAAATCAATTTATCACCACTTATAAAGACGCCAGAAGAAAAAACTTATGAAACAAGTAAATAAAAACATTCTCTAACGAGAAAGTTTTTGGTATATAGGATTGACCAATGGTGGTGTAATAAGCACGGAAACAAGAGTGACAGAAATTTGACTGGAAAATTGAAATAGGCCTATATTTAGCACACTAACGTTATAACAGTACATGCCTGAATAATGGGCTAAATATAGGCCTATTTCAATTTTCCAGTCAAATTTCTGTCACTCTTGTTTCCGTGCTTTTTACACCACCATTGGTCAATCCTATATACCAACAACTTTCTCGTTAGAGAATGTTTTTATTTACTTGTTTCCTTTCTGACCCTACCTCATCCTCCCAACACTGAATGTTATCCTGAGCTATTCCAACCTCCTCTGAATAGTGGATACTGACACGCAGAAGACAGTACTTTGCATACACCTGCTTTGCATCTTCCCTGACTGCCATGGCATTGGTCACTACTCCCTTACCTTCTATCTCCCAGGTGATAACTCAGCACCCCGATGACACTGTTTACAGTGGGCAGTTTGGTGTAAGGCTGGAAGTCCTTGCAAGATGTATAATCCTTTTCAGCATCAAATGCCTTGTCTTGAGATTGTATTGCAACAGCTACTTCCAGCAGTGGCTACTCCCAGCAGCAGTGGCATAGCCAGGGTAGTATTAATTGTACGGCACGCATGGGAGGGGGGGGGGATGTGTTAGTGTTTTAGCAAGTGGATTTGCAACATTTCTGTACAACAAACAATTACCACGTGGGATCATTCCTCAGTATAGGGGAAACCGTCTACACATTCTCTTTCATACATGTGGGATTTATGTACAATATCATTCAGTTCTAGCCAATTTTTTAGAGACTGGGACTTTGTGTGGTGGATTGCGTGCAAGCCTTTTGTTACAGAAACTGCCTTAGTTGAAATGCAAGTGACGGGACTAATTGATAAGATACTGACAGGACCATGGATGAAAACTTTCTACACATCATCAGTAAACCAAATTGATCACATTGAAGGTATCTATATTGTCCAAAATGTGATCAAGGAGCAAACTGACTTTCCACTAGGTGTGCTGACCCATTGTACTGATTTTTTTGGCAACAATATTATTGAGCAAACTGAAGCACAAGACAAAACACTGGAGAAATTGAGAGAGCCACCAGAGCATGAACCTATGTTTAGGACAATGATGACAGCATGTCTGCAGGCAGCCATTGATGTCCTAGAGAGCCAATATTTTGAGTGTGACATTACAGAGAAATTAAAAGCTGAGACAAGATCTGCAAGATCACACAATATGATGCTGAGGAGGTCATGGGGATGTTCAGTGCAGTGAAGAAAAAATCCCCAAATGCGACACTGTGTTTTATATCATGCAAAATGAGAGCATTGAAAAACCGGACTGTAGACTACATTGATAGTTTTGATGTGGAAACAAGAGACGAAATGTTGAAGAAAGTAGGACGGCGGCAAAAAATTAAACGAAAAATGAATCAAAAAGAATTAATGAGGGAGCTATCTAGGAGGATGGCAGACAAGCATCAGAAAAGAGAGCAATCAGAATGAAGAAAGCTGGAAAAGAGATTAAAGAGTATTGATGTTAAATGAATCATGGACGATTTTCCTTATCTTGATGAAGACAAAGTACAAAAACTATCAGACCTCTTGACTGGTAAATCAATTGGCCACAATATTTGCCATGTTTGGTTGGATGGGGGAGTTTTTCAATTGTTTAATGGAAGAATTGAAAAGATGAAGGGAAGTAAGTATGTTGTTGCATAATGGAAGGAGAATGAAATATGATGATGCAACAAACGTGCCGTATTCTGATATATCCATTGCTCGTGTGTTCGGTGTTAAGTTCTGTGAGATTCGTTCTGCTTTACCATTAGCTATTAAGTTTGTTCTGGTTCGCCGCTGCATTTAGGAGTAGTACTGAGGTGTTTTTGTCCAGTTTGTCAACTGAAGTGTGAGATTCAACTTGCTTTCCCGGAGTTCGTTGCATGGGATTTGGCGATTATCGTACTGGTAGGCTTTGAAAGGTCTATTATCTACAGCTGTGATTCTGACCTGTGTTTTGTTCCCGAGACGCATTTCTTTAATTTGCTGCCAATGAAGAGGCGACAAATTTTTGCAAGCTGCAAATAAATGTGACGATGCGTTTACTACAAGGGGATTTGATAACATTAAGAAAGCACATGAGAAATGTTTAACGCATGATACCTCAGCATCCCATACTGAAGCTATTATGATATGGAGTACTGTTAGCAGACCAACAGTAGCCCAGCAACTGAGTAATGAATCGGCCAAGATTTTGGCAGATCGAAGATTGGGTTTGCTAAACCAGCTGTCAGCAATGAAATTCCTTCTGCGTCAGGGCATTGCATTAAGAGGACATTTTGAAAACGAAGGCAATTTACCTCAGTTGCTCTCAGCGTGGACTGTGAATAGCGCTATACTGAAACATTGGGTTAAGGAGGGAAAGTACATTTCTCATGACATAGTAAACGAATTAGTGACAATAAGGGTCACAATGTTTTAAGAAAGCTTCTTGTAGAATGAAGAATCAAAGTCCAGAATGATATTCTTTGATTGGGGATGAAGCGACCGATATTAACTACAGTGAACAATTGAATGTATTCATAAGGTATGTAGACAATGACTATAATGTTCATGAGGACCCTTTAGGTCTCTTTGTCCTACCTAACACTGGTGCTGAGATCATTAGATCTGTAGTGAAAGATACACTCGTGCGCTGTACTCTACCAATTGATTTGTGTAGAGGACAAGCATACAATGGAGCAGCTGTAATGCAGGGAAGACTTAAGTGGTGTTGCTGCTAGAATTCGAAAAGACGTTCCTCAAGCCCTTCCAGTACACTGCCTAGCTCATTCGTTGAATCTTTGCCTGCAAGATTCTGGTAGAAAGATTACTTTACTCAGAGATGCATTGGATATCGTTCGCGAAATCGTCCAATTGATTAAAAAATCACCTAAGCGTAAACATCTCTTCTCTGAGAAGCTTACCAATCATGAAAGTGTACACAAAGGTTTAAAGCCGTTGTGTCCAACAAGGTGGACTGTAAGGGCTGAGGCTTTGGATGCTGTACTCAAGCAATATTACAAGGTTATAATTGAAATGATGGAAGAAGTACATTCAACCACTCATGATGAATATGGGCTAAAAGCTGGTGGAATTGTAACGGCACTTGAGAAATTTGATACATTGTTTGGTCTTCAGCTAGGGCATCTACTCTTCGGGTGTGCTGAGAATACTTCGAAAGTGTTGCAGGCCAAAGACCTTTTAATACAAGAGGCTATGTCAGCAGTGAATGTTACACGAGCATTCTACCAACGCCAAAGGCAAGATGATGCCTTCAATGTGTTCTACGATTCTGTGCTAAAAGGAGCTAAGGAGTTGGAAATTGGTGAACCTGTATTACCAAGGTACCGTAAAGCCCCACAGAGGTATGACGATGGAGCACCACATGTTCAGTTCAGCGATCCTCGTTCATTCTATCGCCAGAAGTACTTTGAAGCATGTGACCTTTTAATCCAGGAACTGCATGATCGTTTTGGGCAAGAGAAGTAATGAAACCAATTGTTACCTTAGAATCATTATTAGAGAAATGCATACAGGAGCTTTCCGATTTCAATGATTCTGTGTATAGACAGGAGTTCACTGTAGAAAAGCTTGAAAAGCAACTAGGAATTCTGGTGGATGTCATTCATGTGGAGCTGCCAGAAGTTAAAAAAGTTACTAGTGTAAGGTCAATTTGTGATGCCTTGGCCAAGCATGCAAACAGAAATTTGCTTTCTGAGGTACATAAGTTACTTCGATTGTATCTAACCATTCCCATCACATCATGCACATCTGAGAGAAGTTTCTCTGCTCTTAGGCGTCTGTTTACATATCTGAGATCGACTATGACTGAGAAAAGGCTGAACTACTATTTCCTGCTGCATGTTCACAAAGAGTTTGACTGACTCCATTAACGTCACTGATGTTGCTGTAGAATTCACCAATGCAAATGATGAACGCACCAGATACTTTGGTAGTTTTACTAGTGCTTTGTAATTTCAGTAGCAATGAAATAATAATCATTTTGTTCCCAAAACAGTAACAATGAATATAATTATCATTTTGTTCCGTTTAGCCCCCCCCCCCCCCCCCTCCCCCAAATATAATACGCTTCCGCCCGCCCCTGATTAACCACCACCACCTAAGTGGACGGGAATCCAATTCAACAATAAATACTTTTTTTACAATTACTACCTCTCCCTAAAAAGCGGAGTACATCTCTTTTCTACAAACACCCACATATACAAATCTCTTCTCTACCCACAGATCAAACGTTTTCTCTAACACACAGAGATAGCACAGGCAAATGCTATGAGACCGCCGTACAATGACAATGAGAATTGGAATACTTGTGTCGCTACAGGTAGCAAACCTATGCACGACAATACGGTCCATGGGATTACTTCACTCACAGATTTTGATTTTTCCATTATAGCTGAAAGAGACGAGTGACGAGTGTTTCAAATTCTCACGTGATCGCTCAACAGACGAATTTCACGTGATCTCACTCACGTTTGAGCGATCACTTGATGATGAAGTCATAAACAAACAGCTAGTCTCGTACCAATGACGTAAGCGTTAACCTGTTAGCGATAATGCTTACGTCATGGTGGATCTGGGTACGAGACTATGGGTTCCTCGCGTGGTTCAAACGTCCAGGGGCGGATTTAGGGGGGGGGGGGGGGGGGGTCCAGGGGGTCCGGACCCCCCTTTCCTATATGAAGAATGACGTATGCATACTGTAATCTATGCAGCGTTCTGCATGTTACCGTCCTTGGGTTTGCAAGATTGCACATCGCTCTAGCCAAGCGGGGTCTATATCGATCTAATTAAATCCTCCTACATGTTTATTAACGAAATATTTAATTAATCGCGCGATCTATCGAATGGTGCGTGTGAGCAGGAATTGAGGTAAGCGATCAAAAGACGTGAATGGGATGGATCTCAGATTCTTTTTCTCAGAAAACAGATAGCTATAGAGCTAAATAAACTAAAAAATACTAATACTATAGTAAAACATACACGAGTCGTTTATAGACCGACATGTAGCTGCATGGTGCTTGGCCACGTGCACGCTTCGGTCACAAATTCACAAAAGCTTTGTGTCACGAATTTAATTACTGAGCAGTAGGAACTATAGCATTGTGAAGAATGAACAGTTTTCTCGTCGCTATCCATGCAGGCTCTAGTAATCCGGATATCGCGTGATGTATATGTATTGGATATCACTGTCAATTTCATGCTAAATAAACGCAAAAGCAAAAAAAGCGGCTGGGGCTTCGCCCCAGACCCCACTGGGGAGCTATCAGCGCTTCCTCAGACCCCCTTGCTGTCACGGGAGGTGGCACGCCCCCTCCCGTACACTCCCCCCAGTTGGGAATGTATTTATCAGACCCCCCTTTCCCACAATCCTGGATCCGCCCCTGACGTCTGACTCTCTACACTTTTCGAAGCGACCCTTGCCAGTACTGCTGTCGAGGTCAACAAGGACCGACTTCTCTGGTATTCGCTTGGGCTTCGTCCTGAACAGGGGCGGAGTCTTGGACCCTTTCTTGCTCACTTCAGCCGACTGCTCTTTTTCGCGCCAATACTTGAAGCCTCACCTTCAGCCGAGATACAGAGCTCACCATTTATTTGCACTCTTTATATTAATCATAGATAGTATAGGTAGGGCCTCACAGGGAAAAGTTTCGCATTCCCAAGTTGGATTTTGATCCACAATCCCTGGGTGGAAAGGCTTAAATCAACATTGGGCATTTTGATGTGGTTTGTTGTATCTACACATTGGGATCTTGGATCAAAATCCAATGTTAACTTTTCTCTGTGAGGGATTGGAAACGGCGCACGTGAGCCATACATTTGTACGGAGACTCGAGCGTGCACTCCGTAGTCTCGTACCCAGACCCATCATGACGTAAGCGTTTATCGCTTACAGTATTTAAAACACTACGACAGTGGGTCTGGGAAGATTTTTGTTCCAGCGTCTTGATTTTTCAGGACGCTGTTTACTTCTAAATATAGCCTCACGTAATGCTCGCGACGTAACTTTAATCTCATTACGAATCAATTACCGGATGTCAATCGGGATGAACCACTGCAAAGTATGTTCGAGTCCTGCCTTAGAGCGAAGAAAAAGAATGCTGCTTGGAACTTCGTTGACTGTTGATGCACCGACACGTTGGTGGTACTGCCATTTGCATATGATGAGCTATTAATCAAAGTTCTAAGTTGGTACAGAGTTCCTACATCAAGAGAACAGAGTTCCTACATCAAGAGAACAAGAGAACAGAGTTCCTACATCAAGAGAACAGAGTTCCTACATCAAGAGAACAGAGTTCCTACATCAAGAGAGGAGCTTGTCTTGTACAGATGTCAACAAAAGTGTGAATAATCAACTCAATCTTGCCAATAAATGGAATGCAGGAGCCTGATTGTCACCTGACAGTCTGACCTTCATCGTTGTGTGCCAATCCTCCAAAACAGGAATGAATGCATCCTTCCATTATCTGCACTTGTCTAAGCATTGATAGTTTAAGGTCGCAATGGTGTGTAACATGCCAAAACTAGGCTGTGTGAACTGCAACTTCGCAATCGCTTGTTTGGATGGAGACAAGGTGTATGTTTTCTCATAGCTGGATTGTGTAACAACCTTAGGAGAGCATAAAGTAAGATAACTTTCCGATGATGAATACTTCGACACGGTCCGATAACATTCTAGACAATGTATCCCTTAGAAAACTCCTGCACGCTCTTTCATCATCCCACATAACTATCCTTTAGCCAGAGTCACCAACGTGTCAGTGCATGCAACAGTCAACGAAGTTCCAAGCAGCATTCTTTTTCTTCGCTCTAAGGCAGGACTCGAACACACTTTGCAGTGGTTCATCCCGATTGACATCCGGTAATCGATTCGTAATGAGATTAAAGTTACGTCGCGAGCATTACGTAAGGCTATATTTAGAAGTAAACAGCGTCCTGAAAAATCAGGAACAAAAATCGTCCAACCGTCGTGCGATAAACTCTTACGTCATGGTGGGTCTGGGTACGAGACTAGTTGCTAATTGGTTGTTTAATTCGATTGTAAGAGCCTCCGAGTTTTTTAAACTGAGACATACCTTGAAACTAAGAGCAGTACCTGGTAGATCTTGGTAAGTGGATTCCAAAAAGCTAACTTTCACGTTAATAGAGTGAATCATACCGCAGTTTTTTTTTCGATTGGCGGACTACACACGCAAGTTGTCTTACCGGTGCAACTCGTTAAAAGAAGAAGGTAATTACTATACAGTAGTACAGTGTGATAGAGCTAACATAAATACGTGCCACAGGGTTGTTTGGATATGGAAAAAATGACAAAAATCTTATTTTGACCTCCTCTTATACTTACAGGACAGATCTCGTCTGAATTGACTAATTAACCTTTTGGCACGATGTACAACGCAAGTCAACATAAGTTCAAGTTGACTTGTCACTTGTCACACAAAGCATAAGAAGATTCGCTACCACATGATCATGACGGTCTTTTGTTAAACTGTAAAGGCGAAAAACCCTGAAACTGGAGCATTGCATGGCGACTACTGTACCATAGATAGTATAGGAGAATGGCCTGAGCACCGGAGTGCACGCGCTTTGATTGGTGTTGAATGCCTCCGTAATGCTCATACGCCCCCGCGCATGCGTCACATCTAAGTTAAAATAATGATTAGAGATAATTTTTGTTCGTGAAATAGCGGACTTGTTTCTGACGTTTGCGCACCGTGCTACTGGAGCGAATATCCGCTAGCTTGAGGTTCACAGTAGGGGGGCTCAGACCTACTTTCAAGAACGAAAGGCCCCCACACACGCACCCGGTGGCGTTGGGAGTGAACAATGCACACAATAAGGGACGGTTACGCACCGTCACATGCCGAAGGCTTGTAACTGCGCAGGGACGAGTCACCCGCAGGATAGCTTGAGACTATACGTGTCATCTTTTGGAGTAAACAACGTGTGTGTGTGGTGTGTGTGTGCGTGTGTGTGTGTGTGTGTGTTTAATGTGTGTGCATGTGTGTGTGTGTGTGTGTGTAATGTGTGTACATGTGTGTGGGAATACTACACAATGCAAGGACAAAAGCATGAAACTAACAGTGCCCGTGGACTCGTTGCACACTGCAGTGGAGAGTGAGCCGCTCCTCTGTGCCCCAGGTGGGCAGGGTCCCGCCGTGGCCTGCTCACACGTCACCGAACGTCCACACCCAGATTGTGTTAGGAGACACACACACACACACACACACATACACACACACACACACACACACACACGTGGATGGAGGGTTAAGCTTCTAGCACATACAGTGTACATGTACATTGCACGATATACCTCTCTTTGGTGTATGCCTTGCAAGGCTTCTGCAACTCCTCTCTTGTGTGCTGTTGAAAGTACACGTGTATCAATAGTCACAACCACACATACACAAGACACACCACCACACCATCATTGTGTCGCATGCACAAACAGAAACTACTGCACGCACAAAAAGCAAACAGAAACTACTGCAAACAAACATGAACACCATTACACACACATAACAACTCACATTACACACACACACCAACACACATAACAACACACGTAACAACACATGTAACAACACACATACAACACACACACCAACACACATAACAACACCTGTACCTGCAACATTGCTCCCATCGGACTTATTGACAGTGGGCAATGAGAGAGGCAATGGAGCACCACGAGGCTCATGAGACGGCTGGTGGCTCTCTCGAGGGGGCCTTTCCTGACGACGAGGCGACACAACCAAGTCATAGCCATCCTGATTTCCACCACCACCTGTACCAGGGTCTCCGCCCACCTCTACCCTAATTAACACCCTCCTCCCTCCGGATGCTACAAGCCTGCTCCCGTCGCCCAATCCCCCTCCCCGCCTCTCAGCCGCAGGACTGCCCTGCTGGTTCAGTTCCAATAGCAGCTCCTTCAACCCTTTAGTCACGCCCGTCACATCACTGCTGCTGCTGCTGCTGTTCTTTGGCAGGATCCTGGCGGGCTGGACGAAGCTCTCCCAGCTGGTGGTGCTGTCGTTGTGCAGACCACCGTTACTGCCACCACCACCATACGAGCTGCGGATGTCCGCGATGACACGCTTGTCTTTGGCAGAGAGATGGAGGCTTGCAGACTGGGCATCATGCAGTGACACCCGGGTCACTGCTGGATAAGGGTACGAGACTCCTTGGGAGCCCTCTGCTAGGGGGAGGGGCTATGGGTGCCTCTTGAGGCAGAGTGGGAGGGCTATCGTAATGGCAGCGAGAGTTGTTCAGATGGTGAGCACTTTGGTCCACCTCCTGGCCAGTACTTGGGTCGCTAACAAGGTGCTCTGTGTCTGTCTGCAGCAACAGTTTAGGAGGAGGAGGGTGTCGGAGAGGTGGGCTTTGTTTGGAATCAGAGTGAGCTGGCCGCGGAGCTTGCGGGTAAAGGTGGCGAAACATCTGGGAGAGGTTGGAGAGGTTTCTGCTACTGCCGGCAGCTGCATCTGTGCGTGTGTGGTGTGGTGTGTGTGTCGGTGATCGTGGCCAAAATACAAGTGTGTGTGTGCATGTGTGTGTGTGCATGTGTATTTAAGATAACATGTTCAGCTGAGCGACCAAACTGAGCCTCACCGTTGGTCACAAGCTCTGACAGGTAAGTGGCCACGTACTGGGAAGCAAAGGCTGTCTTGCAGGAGGCATTGGTAAGGAGCTGGGCTGTGCTCATCTCGCTCCCCCGCCTCCTCCCCTCCTCCACACCTCCCCTTGCCTCCCTTCGAGGGTCACAAGGGAACTGGAACGACTCCCTCCTCCCCCTCCGCCCCTCTTCTGTTCCACCAGCGTGACGGGTAAAATGTTGATGGGGTGGGAGTAGGTATATGAGGAGGGTGGGAGGGAGAGGGGTGGGAGGGTGCACAGAGGGGGCAGGATGGGGAGGGCGGGGAGGCGGGCCAGAAAGGAGGTGGAGTTGTGAAGCAGGCGACTCGATTCATACAGTGTCTCCCCTCTGCCTCCGCTGTCACATGACGTCACACTCCCCATGGGGAGGGTCTGCTTGGCGTAGTCTTGGGTAACTGTCTCTATGTACTGTTCCTGGAGGGGGAGGAGTTGAGGTTGCAAGACTGGGGACTAGAGTCAGCGATAATTACTTGTATCTTAACATTACGGTGGAAATGAATCGAGTTTAAAGGCAGTAGGGACTGGGGACAAGGAGATAGCCAGCTGTTACTTTAATGCTTTTTTTTGTTTTTTTTCCTCCTCAGGGGAGTTAAGGCATGGGTAACTGTTCATTTAAACATTTGCTCATTGCTCACGAGCCTTACAACATACATGCTCAAGTATGGTATCAAATTAAAGTATTCGACACGAATTTTATAATCACCATGGTTACATAATCACATCACGTGAGCATGTAACCGGCTTAACGATAGAATATTTAGTTCAGCCAATAATACGGCAGTGAAGCCGGGGCGTTTTAGTTGCTCATGTTTTAGATATACACTCTAGCTATGAGTACTTTTCATTCGTCAGTAGGATTTCCCAAATCCCAACTCTTTTACGGAGATAAATGAAAAAAAATCCCGCCAGGATTAAAAACAGTTCAATCACAAAATTTTCATGGTCGATCCAAATAATATTTGGCTTACACCTGGCACAATCTTAAAAGAGTACTACGTTATACAAATATAGGTGTGTTCAAAATAATTTTAGCCTTACTTCTTCCTTGCCGTAAGGAAGGAATAGAGAATTAACACAGCTATTGTCGCGCGCCGCCCGTATCCTGGCAACTACGAACGGAGCGCATGCGCACGGTTAACGCGGGTACGATAAGCTGGATTTTCACTCAACACTCGATCAATATACAGGTAAGCGTTTTATGTTCACGCATCGTAAAGAACTGCACCCCATTTTGCATCCCGACGTTATTTCTCTATGTACTGTATGAAATGCAACCGTAGATTATTTAATTATTACTCTTATAGACCTCGCGCTGATATCAGATAATGATAAACATAATGATCACAAGACCTCAGAAAACAAAACAAAACAAACAATAACAAGATTCAACGTCTTGAGAGGGGTGGGGTGGGTGGAAGGAAATACACCATACATACTGCAAGTCAGAACATTTAAAATGCATGCATGTGCCTCTGCCTTTATCCCAAATAATAACATCACAAGATTTGATGTCCTGCAATCTGTCTGTGGAGAGGGAGAAAAAATTTCAAATTAAGACAGCACTCACATGTTGTCATACGCATACATGGACGCCCCCACCCCCTAAGTGCAAAGGAATGCTTGTGGTCACGTGCAATTGCATGTGCTCACACACATGAAATGTACACACTCAATTTGTTTAATATACAACATCAATCGTTTGCATAAACAGAAACATACAGTATGGCAAAAAACTGTTCCATCGATATTGTACATACTGACATGTAGCGATGTGGGGATACACATGTATAGACACACACCCTCACACCCGGCACAATAATGCCAAGTAGTCTAGTCCTTACACAATTACAACTTGCTCACATAGGTTCATGAGTTCAATCTTTGTTTTTCAGCTTCAGTTCCCCATCTCTTCAGTTCCGTGTCTAGTCCTCTTCAGTTCCACATGTCCAGTCCTCTTCGTTCCACGTGTCCAGTCCTCTTCAGTTCCATGTGTCCAGTCCTCTTTAGCAGTTCCACGTGTCCAGTCCTCTTTAGCAGTTCCACGTGTCCAGTCCTCTTCAGTTTCACCTGTCCAGTCCTCTTCAGTTCCTCGTGTCCTGTTCTCTTTAGCAGTTCCACGTGTCCAGTCCTCTTCAGTTTCACCTGTCCAGTCCTCTTCAGTTCCACATGTCCAGTCCTCTTCGTTCCACGTGTCCAGTCCTCTTCAGTTCCATGTGTCCAGTCCTCTTTAGCAGTTCCACGTGTCCAGTCCTCTTTAGCAGTTCCACGTGTCCAGTCCTCTTCAGTTTCACCTGTCCAGTCCTCTTCAGTTCCTCGTGTCCAGTCCTCTTTAGCAGTTCCACGTGTCCAGTCCTCTTCAGTTTCACCTGTCCAGTCCTCTTCAGTTCCATGTGTCCAGTCCTGATTAGCAGTTCCACATGTCCAGTCCTCTTCAGTTCCACATGTCCAGTCCTCTTCAGTTCCACGTGTCCAGTCCTCTTTAGCAGTTCCACGTGTCCAGTCCTCTTCAGTTCCACGTGTCCAGTCCTCTTTATCAGTTCCAGTGTCCAGTCTATGTCAGTTCCATGTGTCAAGTCCTCTTTATCAATTCCAGTGTCCAGTCCTTGTCAGTTCCATGTGTCAAGTCCTCTTTATCAGTTTGACATATCCAGTCCTCTTCAGTTCCATGTGTCCAGTCCTCTTTAGCAGTTCCACGTGTCCAGTCCTCTTCAGTTTCACCTGTCCAGTCCTCTTCAGTTCCACGTGTCCTGTCCTCTTTATCAGTTCCAGGTGTCCAGTCTATGTCAGTTCAACATGTCCAGTCCTCTTCAGTTCCAAATATGCAGTCCTCTTCAACTTCACAACCATCTAACACAGAAATGGACAGCAGTATTACAACAGAACACTTCAAAACCATAACTGCTGAACAAATATGTCGTTTTCTAGGTGCTACATGTAGGAACGAAATAGTACAGCTTGATGGCCTACAGCACAAAATCAAGATGATGAAAAGGGCAAAAAGATCTTACAAGAACATTGATGGGAAGACAGCATGACAGGACACGGCAATTTTTAATGACAAAGATCTGTGATGAATGCCAGAGAATTGAAAGACTACCCACTGTTAGCTCAGTTGACGAAGACAGAATGAATGCAGGCAAAAAATTGTACTCCGAACTGGCACCTCAGATATCAGCAACCTAATCGGAAGGGAGCCAGTGTCCATATCGCTATACTTTTTGTATGAAATTATGCTGTTGTAAACACTTCCATCATCATTGTCAGCTACGTACACGAATAATTTTGTCTACGAGTACAAGAATAAGCGTCTGTATAGTAACAAAGGTATAACGTTACGAGTTTCAGCAGTGCTTTAAATAGAACGCGTTTCGAAAAAACAAGCGCTGATAGGTTTCGTGATAAACAATAGGGCAGAGGGCAGCCGGGCTAAGTTTGTTTTAAACTAGTTCTCAATAACCGTTCCGAATTAAACAGCGAAAGGCAAACATTGCAGACAATATCAAAACACCCGGGATAAAACGCACAAGGATCGATGTTAGAATGACAGGTCTAGACGGTGGTTTTGCTAATGTGAATAACTTACAACATGCCGTGGTAAACACGTTCGAACAGGGACGTTCGAACAGGGATGATAGTGATACGACACAATTCAGCCGCTCACAATTATCTCACGTGCGCTCACGTAAAAAATGAATATCATTAATGTCATATTTACTCTGGCCTTAACTGCCCTGAGGGATCCCCTTTCCTCTGACCTGCATTGGGTACAGTTTCGGAATGCATCTGAACAAACAGCCTGTGTCTCTGTTCCTGTAGGGAGCCAGCAGTGATGTGCCCCTCCCCCTTCCCCACCCTCTCTTCCACCTCAAGATCAGCACTCTGGGATGTCAGCTCCAAAGTAGGCTACAGGGAGGATAAGAGGGGTGCTCGTCAGACCACAACACACATGCACATTACCTTCTCTCCAAGAATAGGTGGAGCCACATCTGGCATGGGATCCTGCACGTCAAGACAAGGAATACTTAGCTTGACATCACGTACAGAGGGTCTGGGAATGAAGTCGTGAGAAATGGTTCTTGGAATGTCGTTGGAATGTACATTGTTACATAATAGTTGTGTCGTCACAATTTCCGACCTACGTCACTGATTCAAAATCAATTATGGACTACTGCTACTTCGGTCGCAAATGATAGATCTACTAAATCACGCGTCTTGTAGGAAAGGGATAGCGGTACTGGTATGTCAGCTAGCTGTAGGCATTTGTGCAGAGGAAGCAGTAGGGGAATTCAGTTGTGGCTACGTATGCAAGAAGTGCTTCGATGCAGCCAGGCTAAGAAAAAAGCGTTCGTTGCGCTAGAGAAGGACCTGCTTGGCAGGCTATCTGCAAAGACGATGCAATCAGGTGAAGGCAGAGGAGTCAAGCGTCCCCGCGTATCGGTTATGACGAAAAGCCAAGTGTATGTGCACATGCATAGACTGCACATAGACGCCAGACTGATTGATGAGTGAGATAGATAAGGCTGTGTGTGTGTGTGTGTGTGTGATAACTAAGCAGCAGCTGAGCTGAATAGAACAGCTGCTGGGTCACCTTATGTGGTAATAATAAGACCATATGTGGTGAAAATCAAATCAACATCAAAGTTGCAATTAAGGGACTTACTTGGTTCTTCATTAGAGCCTTCAAAGGAGACACGATCAGGGCAATGCTATTTACGTGACTATACATATCGTCAAAAGCAAAGATGGCATAGCACAAGGATTTTCCGCTCCCCGTCGGTAGGGTTACAAACACATCCTTTCCTTCTAGGATTGATTTTATAGCCTTATACTCGTTTGGCCGAAGAGCGGAGTAGCCAAGCCTCATTTCAATCACGCCGGACTTTGGGTGTGGTTTCACAATTGGCATGCTAGAAATGCAATTAGCTGATGGCCAAAGCATTGGAATGTCTACGTCACAGATCGCTGCAATTTGATTGGTGCAACAACATTCCGTCGCACTGGAACCATTTCTCACGACTTTATTCCCAGACCCTCTGTACGTGATGTCATACTGTAAGCGATGATCATCGTTACGTACATATGGGTCTGGGTACGAGACTAACTCTTCCTCCCTGTTTTACCACATGGACATTGATCATATTGACGTTTGTTATGGAAGGTAATCAGTATACAACTGACCAATAGCATTTATATTATTTTACTCCCAACGCCATATGCTCCGCCATGCATATTCTCATTCTTTCAATATATATATTGGTGCAGCGTCCGTTGTGCACACCACCTGCACTAGTTCACATTCGGTACACAAAGTACACTGTACAACACATACTGCCAGCACGTGAACAGGGGCCAATCTATTAATTTTGCCTATATTTAGAGGAAGTGGGCCCACACCTCCTCCTGGAAAAAACCCTTTATAAAAGGGAAAAACCGAGTTCAGAGCTGCTCAATAATTCATTTATATGCCTTCGTGGAAGAGTTAGCCGTTAATTTCTTCAGTTGCACACCGTCGTACACCTGATTTCTCATGGGGGAAAAAAGTGGGGTTAGCTCTGCCAGTGGCTGTGCACAATACGCCTATTAGAGTGATTCTAACTCGCATTCCTCAACCTTATATCCAAGCCCAGATGCGCACGCACACCAGCTGAAGACTCATTGCACAGAACATGTGCTCCCCATCACCTGATATCTACAGCTGCACATTCACATACACCCCTTACCATGCATCTTTATCGATCTACATGCTTACATGTACGCTGCGTGCACAACACATGTACGCCTCCATATTCTGCTGGGAGCATATTTTCTGTCTAATTCGTTCCTCAAACGACAGAAAAACGTATCTTACTTGGTTAGCAAAAATAAGACGATCCTTAGACATCCTTAAATAAGGATTTTTCCCTGGAGATTAAACATTATAAGAAATAGAGATGAAACGTTTTTATTTAACTCATTACATTTCTAGTAAGTACAATGGATCACAATGTGGATATCAAGCACCCATTAAAATGTAGTCCCAAATGTTTTTACTTTTTATAAAGTATATCAATGATTTTTTAATGTCATCTTGTGTTTCCTTGTGGAGTGATTTAATGTCATCTTGTGTTTCCTTGTGGAGTGAAGTGACAGTTCCCTGGAGTGAAGTGACAGTTAGTTCCCTGGAGTGAAGTGACAGTTCCCTGGAGTGAAGTGACAGTTCCCTGGAGTGAAGTGACAGTTCCCTGGAGTGAAGTGACAGTTCCCTGGAGTGAAGTGACAGTATTGCTTAAGGCAGAAACTGTAGCACGTATGTCAGCAAGATCTTTCCGGAACGAACCAAGTTCGCCCCAAATAACTGATTTCTCCAATGGAATTAGACGACGCACCTCCAACTCATGAATATCTTTATCCAGGTAATTTTCTGGGTGCTTTACCCGACCATGGATTGACTTCCAGCCGTCAATATCCGATAAAGTATTGACTGCTACGCGAGACAGATGCATGTAGAAATGACCATGACAGTCTAGAGCATATTCGCTTTCATCTTTGGCACTAGCTGTCTCCCACTTGCCAAAGTTGACTGCTATGCCCTCCAGTGCAAAAGCGTTGATCTTCTTGCTTAGAGTGGTATAGACGGTTTCGATAGTGTTCCATGTGTTGACATCTGTCATAAGTACATAGTTGGGAACATGTTTCTTAGGACTAAGCATAATCTGCCGAGCAGGGTCCCTCTTCACACTCACATTGAACTCCGGAAAGCTAAAGTCTGATGATGTAGTAAAAGGACAGTTAAGTAGTACTTAACACAATGAATTCGAAATACTTACCTGGTGCAGTAATCGCAAACTCGTATATTATTCCGAAAGTACATTTAGGTTTGGAGCCATCAGCTCTTTCAATCGGTTGGCCACACAAACCCATCGCGACATGATGACCATTCTTGCACCAAGACCCAAATTTGCAGTCTACTATAAAGCAATATCTACGGGATTCAACCAACTCATGCTCACAATAATCCACTGGTGGAAGGTTATCTAGTTTGTTTTGTGCCGCTTTGACGTATTCACGGGCCTTGATGGCAAGATCTTTCTCGTTAACAAGTAACTTCCAGTAATCAAACCATGCAACTGAATCCAATTTGACCCGCAATTTCCACTTGCTTGACTCATCAATCGATGGCAGCACCTCCAAACGATACTTCAACTGTAGTGACGTGGTGAGACTGCCCACTTTTGCAAGCAATTGTGCACAAGCCCGTGCACACACTTCAGGATCGTTCAGAGACACCAGCTCAGGATGTACAATTTCAGGTGCCACTGCACTAATATTGCTAAATGAAGAAAGTTAAAACATACGCAACAATAATCATTCATTTTCAGATGGGTACTAAAACAATATTACAACTAGTACATGATTGCTGGAAGATTCTACATGACCTTTCCATTGTGCATGACCTTGTATGCCCAGGGAAGTCCAACCCTGCTACGAGTACAAGATGGATCATCTAATATGTTATACGCGCAAACACATCCAATAATCAATCACAAAACAAGCCATGTTTGCGACAGTATTACTAGAAAACCAACCATCATTTTGGGGAAACGAAAAAAGTCCCTCCTGGAGCATTCACTGCTCTCTCAGGATTCATAACTAACATTACAATAACACTTAGGATTGCTTGAATAAAGGTACATACCGAAGCATATCTTCTTTTGCACTTTCGCACTATACGAGAGTGTAACTCACGATCCAATGACGATAAAACAAAAGTAAAAAAAAACCCTCCTTGCAAATTCACCTCTCTAAACAGATAAAGCATCATGAACCTTCGGGAGACTACCCGTTTTCGAAAAAAGGTACATAACCCCACGCGAGTTGTGATAACTACGTACCGCTGTAAATCTGTACTCGTCAACGGCTTTAGTAAAGTCAATACACTATAAAACCCTTGCCTTTGGAAAAGACGATGAAAATGTCTAGCACAAACTGTTAGAACTACGTTCTGGACACTTTCCCTGGATTGTCTCAATTGAAAGGTGTGACTCTCGCGATCATGGAGTGCGCGCATAGGCTCTATGGCTCACGTGATGCGCTTCCAATCCCTCTCTAAAGTTCTATGGTTGCAGAAGGCGGGGTGTTTACTTAACTCCAGAGTTACGTGCTATATTGAACCGCACTCAGTAAGTCTCTAAAAAGCGGAATACATCTCTTTTCTACAAACCCCCACATATACAAATCTCTTTCTCTACCCACAGATCAAACGTTTCTCTAACACACAGAGATAGCACAGGCAAATGCTATGAGACCGCCGTACAATGACAATGAGAATTGGAATGCTTGTGTCGCTACAGGTAGCAAACCTATGCACGACAATACGGTCCATGGGATTACTTCACTCACAGATTTTGATTTACCATTATAGCTGAAAGAGACGAGAGACGAGTGTTTCTAACTCTCACGTGATTCACGAATGTCACGCGATCGCTCACGTTTGAGCGATCACTTGATGATTAAGTCATAAACAATAAACGATTAGGATATCTTCTTTTTCTTTTATACTTATGTACCCCGGAACCTAGCAAGAGGGTTTGTTATCGTTAGTTATACTCTTCGGCTCAGGTGTTGGGCATTCAAGTAGTTTCCTCCTCGCTCCCAAATCATTACCGCTATCGAGCTTATTCGAAAGAGATGCTCGAGCCCCTGCTAACCCGACGCATGCGCAACCAGGGGGACAGGCCCAGCATCCAGCCAAACCCTTGGTAGGGGCGGGTCGCATTCGATTATTCGGCACTACATTTCCTATAAACGCGCAACATAGACCTCTATCTTTTTAGACGAACGACGCCCAACGATTTCCCACTAAGGTCAGTATGCACCATCATAGAATAGAGACATGAAAATATTCAAAAGTGCCATTCGACACTTGCCATATTGGTTTTTCACAACACAGTAAGCATCTGTATCTTATCTGTGCGGCTCGTCCGACCACATAGGCTCAATGGATCACCACATAGAGCGCTGCAGAGTATGTGGGAACCTGTTGGTAGTTACAGGGAAAAAGAAAAAAAGATCATTTTATCAATGCTCTGAGTTTGCAGCTCTTTTCTGCATTTAGCATTAATGATGTCCCAGGCACCCACCCTTCATCATTTTGCTATTCATACTAGACAGATATCTACAAGCTCAAGATCACCTTCTCACATACAAGAGCTCCACCATTATCTATTGGTGGATGGCACATGAAGAAGAGGGATGCATGGTACACTAGAAATGTATATGCATGCATACCTGAAAGTATATATATCATGTTGTACATGTATTGTAGTGGAGGAGATAGAGCACCTGAACAGCTTTTTAATGGAGCCTCTGGGGTCTATGTAACTCTATTGCAGTTTACTGAAAATACTTGACGAGGTGGTATGCAATTTATCTTGCACCAAATTCATCTAGTTGTTGCAGCTCATAGGTGTAAAGAATGGCTGCCATTAGAGGGATGGACTTGGGCACAGGTGACCATTGAATGAGGAGATAGGCTACCATCACATGGTCAACAAATGCCTGTGATCCTACCCAAGGAAGTGTCCTTCCTGTGTATGAATCACTTGATCATCTGTGGCAATGGCAACAGCAGTGCATTCCATCTATGTCTGATCTCCATATATGGTAATTGGGTATTGTGTCATCCACCCACTGAAATGTTTTGTGGCACTAAATGGGGGTTTTCCAACAAAGGCTACTTTGTCTACAGGTGGACATGATGGGGCCTCATGTTGTGGGTAAAGTCTTTTGTGTGCATAAAAGCTGAAGCAGGCAATGGAAGTCATCTCTGATCAGGGAACAGTTACACAATTACACAGTGGGGTCCTTCTGACTATGGCCCTCCATTCTAGGGCATTGTAGCCATTGTGGAGAAGGTGCATACCTCACCATGGAGTCATGCTTAATGACAAATAGACCACAGGATCAATACAGAATGAACCATTGCTAGCAGCCGTGTGTAAAAGGCATCTTGTGGTGGCATGGTTCTAGTGATTTAATTAATGGTGATGACTTTCATGATCATTACTGATGCCCGAATATGGCACAAAAACGATATGATCCATTCATGGGAAATGTATCACTTACAAAGTATGTACAGGATGTTTATGAGCAAGACAGCATGTGCAAATGAATGGAGACCACATAGGTGTTGTGCACAAGTAATACTGCGGGGGTGGGGAGGGGGAGGAGGAGGGGGAGGGGGAGGGGAGGGGAGTGTATATGCAAGAGAGAGAAAGCAATTTGGAGAAGTTAGCTATCACCACCAAGATTTCATATGCGTGCATAATATGTTTGATGACCATTCCTTGTCAAAGCACAGTTTCG